>PVLC010005822.1:0-73548 GCA_004027655.1 Graphiurus murinus | reverse complement strand
GGTACTGGGGATTGAACTCAGGGGCATTCTACCTCCGAGCTACACCCCCAGCCCTATTTTTTATTCTTTATTTTGAAACCGGGTCTCACTAAGTTGCGGAGTGCCTCACTAGGTAGCTGAGGCTGGTCTCGAACCCGGATCCTCCGGTCTCAGCCTCCCGAATGCTGGGATTACAAGCGTGCGCCACCACGCCCGGCTTTAGATGGAATCTCAATATAGTTTTTATTTGCATCTCCCTAATTGCTAATGATGTTGAAAATTTTTTCATGTATCTATTGGCCATTTGTGTCTCTTCTTTTGTAAAGTGTCTATTCAATTCAGTTACCCATTTCTTGATTGGGTTAATTGTTTTTCTAGTACAAATTCTTTTAAGTTCTTTGTATATTCTAGACATTAATCCTCTGTCAGAGGGATAGCTGGTAAAGATTTCCTGCCATTCTGTGATCTTTCTCTTTAGACACTTGATGGTTTCCTTTTTTTTTTTTTTTTTTTTTTTTTGCGGTACTGGGGATTGAACTCAGGGGCATTCTACCTCCGAGCTATACCCCCAGCCCTATTTTTTACTTTATTTTGAAACCGGGTCTCACTAAGTTGCGGAGTGCCTCACTAGGTAGCTGAGGCTGGCCGCAAACCCGGATCCTCCGGTCTCAGCCTCCCGAATGCTGGGATTACCAGCGTGCACCACCACGCCCGGCTGATGGTTTCCTTTGATGTGCAGAAACTTCTTAGTTTAATGCCATCCCACTTATTAATTCTTGTTTTGATTTCCTGAGGTTTGGGGGTCTTGATGAGGAAGTTTCTACTTGTGCCTCTATGTGGGAGTATAAAACCTATGCCCTCCTCTAGTAGCTTCACCGTCTCTAGTCTAATGTCCAGGTATTTGATCCATCTCAAATTGACTCCTGTGCAAGGTGAGAGGTATGGATTTAGTTCCATTTTTCTACAAATGGATAACCAGCTTTCCCAACACCATTTGTTGAAAAGGCTGTCTTTTCTCCAGTGTGTTTGGTTGGCCCCTTTGTTGAACATCAACTGGCTATAAACATGTGGATTTGTTTCTGTACCTTCTATTCTGTTCCATTAGTCTATGCGCCTGTTTTTGTGCCAGTACCCTGTTGTTTTAATTACTATAGCTCTATAGTATAATTTGAAGTTAGGAATTGTGATACCTCCTACATGGTTCTTATTGCTGAGAATTTCTTTGGCAATTTTGGGTCTTTTGTTTCTCCATATGAAATTTATGACTGATTTTTCTAGGTCTATGGAGAATGACATTGGTATTTTGATAGGGATTGCATTGATTCTGCAGATCACTTTAGGTAGAATGGCTATTTTGATGATATTTATTATACCTATACAAAAGCAAGGGAGATATTTACATCTTCTAAGATCTTCTAAAATTTCTTTCTTTTGTGTTTTATAATTTTTATTATAGAGGTCTTTGACTTCTTTGGTTAGGTTTATTCCTAGCTATTTTATTGGTTTTGAGGTTATTGTGAATGGAATTATTTTCTGTATTTCTTTCTCTGTGGATTCATGGTTGGCATATAGAAAAACTACTGATTTTTGGGGGGTTGATTTTGTACCTGGCTACTTTGCTGAATTTGTTAATCAGCTCTAGTAGTCTTCTGGTTGAGTTTTTTGGTCCTCTAGATATAAGATCATGTCATCTTCAAATAAAGATAATTTTAATTCTTCTTGTCCTATTTGAATTGCTTTGATATCCGTCTCTTGTCTTATTGCTCTGGCAAGAGTCTCTAGGATTATATTGAAAAGGAGTGGTGATAGTGGGCATTCTTGTCTTGTTCCTGATTTTAAAGGGAATTCCTGAAGTTTTTCCCCATTCAGTATTATTTTGGCTTTAGATTTGTTGTATATTGCCTTAATGATGTTGAGATATGATCCTTCTATTCCGGTTTTCTGCAATGTTTTTAGCATGAATGGGTGTTAGATTTTGTCAAATGCCTTTTCAGCATCTATTGATATGATCAAGTGATTTTCGTTCTTAGTTTTATTTATGTGGTGAATAACATGCATTGATCTGTGTATGTTGAATAAGCCTTGCTTTCCTGGGATGAAACCAACTTGATCATGGTGTACAATTTTCATGATGTAGTTGTGAATGTGAATGGCTAGTATCTTGTTTAGAATTTTTGCATGTATGTTCATCAATGATATTGGTCTGTAATTTTCTTTTCTAGAGGTATCTTTATTTGGTTTGGGTACTAATGTGAAACTGGCCTCATAGAAGGTGTTTGGAAGGATTCTATCTGTTTCAATTTCATGGAATAACTTGTGAGGTATTGGGACTAGTTCTTCTGAAAGGTTTTGTAGAATTCAGCTGGAAACCCATTTGGACCTGGGCTTTTCATTGATGGCAGACTTTTTATTGCTGTTTCTGTTTCTTTGCTTACTATTGGCCAGTTTAGGTTTTCTATATCCTCTTGGCTCAATTTAGGTAGGTTGTATATGTTTAGAAATCTGTCAATTTCTTCCATGTTTTCCAGTTTATTGGAATATAAATTTTCAAAATAGTTTCTGATAATCTTCTGAATTTCCATACTGTCTGTGGTGATGTCTCCTTTTTCATTTCTGATTTTAATAATTTGTGTTGATTTTCTCTTTCTTTTGGTAAGGTTGGCTAGGGGTTTGTCTATCTTGTTAATCTTTTCAAAGAACCAACTTTTTGAAATTTTGATACTATGTGTTTTTTAATCTCTTTTTCATTTATTTCTGCATTGATTTTAATTATTTCCTACCTTCTGCTGGCTTTGGGATTGGACTGTTCCTATTTTTCTAAGTCCTTGAGGTATGTCATTAGGTGGTTTACTTGGTGACTTTCTGTTTTCTTAGGTAGGCACTCAGTGCTATAAATTTTCCTCTTAATACTGCCTTCAAAGTGTTAAATAGATTTTGTTATGTTGTGTCTCTGTATCCAATTAATTCCAGGAATTTTTAAAAAAATTTCTCCCCTTATTTCTCTTCTGATCCATTCCTCATTCAAGAGTGTATCATTCAGTCTCCATATATTTATGTAATTTCTTTTGGTCTTCCTGATGTTGATTATACTTTCATTCCATTGTGATCTGGAAAGATGCAGGGAATTATATTACAACTTTTGACTTTGCTGGTGCTTTCTTTGTGGCCCAAGATGTTGTCTGTTTTGGAGACTGTTTCATGGGCAGCTGAGAAGAATGTGTATTCAACTGTTACTGGTTGAAATTTTCTGTAAATGTCTATTAGGTCCATTTGGTTTATGGTGTTCTTTAGGTTGTCTATTAGGTCCATTTGGTTTATGGTGTTCTTTAGGTCTGAAGAGTCTTTACTCATCTTTTGGAAGACCGATCTAGTGATGTAAGTGGTGTGTTGAAGTCTCCCAATATTATTGTATTTGAGTCTATTAGAGACCTAATGTCCCAGAGAATTTGTTTTACAAATATGGGTGCACCCACATTTGAGGTATAAATGTTTACTATCATTGTATCTTCTTGCTGGATTGTTGCTTTTATTAATAAGAAGTTCCCTGCTTTCTTTTCTGATGTGTTTAGCTTAAAGTCTGTTTTGTTGGATATGAGCATTGCTGCCCCTGCCTGTTTTCAATCTGTTTTTGCATAGTATGTCTTTATCCATCCTTTCACCTTTAGTATATGAATATCTTTGGCTGTAAAATAAAGCAAGCAGTATATAGTTAGATTATGTTTTTTAATTCACATTGCCAGTGCATGTCTTTGAGTTAGAGAATTAAACCTTTGACATTCAGTGTTATTATTGAAATATGATTTTTGTTTCCTGTCATTTTGTGTTCTATATTGTTTGATATAGTGTTATTTCTCCTTTGCTTAATTTCCGACCTGGTGGAGTTTGCTTTTTCTCTGCTTCTGGAATTTGCTTCTTTTGTCTTCTTTATGGTTTATTTCTTTAAGTATTTTCTATAGTGCTTACTTGGCAGCCATGAATTTTTAAAGATTTTGCTTATCTTGGAATGTTTTTATATCTCTGTCAATTTTTAATGATATCTTTGCTGGTTATATCAATCTTGGTTGGATGTTGTTTTTTCCAGGGTCTGGAGTACTTTATTCCAGTCCATCCTGGCCTTCAAGACTTGGGTTTTGAAGTCTGGAGTGATTCTTATTGTTTTGCCCCTGAATATCACCCATTGTTTTGTTCTCACTGCTTTTAAGATTCTTTCCTTGGCCTCTGTATTAGTCATTTTGATTATTACGTAGTATGGAGAGTTCCTTCTTTGATCTTGTCTTAACGGTGTTCTATATGTCTCCTGCACATAGATATCCAAGTCTTTTCTATTTTGCAAAATTCTTTGAAATTATTTCTCTGAAGAGATTTCTGATACCCTTGGTCTATGCTTCTAGACCTTTTTCACTGCCTTTGTCCAAACTCATGGATATTATCCCATATTTGTTGAATGTATAGGTTGTGTTGTTATAATGTCTTCTGTATACTGTTAACTGTGCTTTCATTTTTGAATAAACTGTCTTCCAGGAGTGATACCCTGTTTTCCATGTGGTCTAGCCTTCCAGAGCTGGTTTCTATTGCTATGTTTAATTCATATATTGACTCCTTCATTTCATTCAGAGCCTCTTTCTGGTTCTTTCCTAGAGCTTCAATTTCCTCCTTCATTTCCTGAACATTTTCTTTGAAGCCTTTCATCATATTGATCATCAAAATTCAGAATTCTCCTTGCATTTCTTACAGATTAGTATTAGTGATCTCCATTGTTGTTGAGTTGTGGGAGTTTATTATTTTTCACTGTTCCTTGTTCTCATATTTTCAGAGTTCTTGGGTTTGTGTTTCTGTCTTGGCATCTTCTTGCTCTTTGTGTGTGCTCTGTGTTTGCTATTCCTTTATAAAAAGGTCTATGCTGGGTATGCCTTCACCTCTACCAGTCTGACTCAAATAATCAAAGTTTTTGAGTTTGTCCCCCAGAACCTCTCTAACTAGATATAGTTCTTAATGCAAGAAAACAGGAATCCCTGATTGGCTGCAGGCCACTGTGTTCTCCTGGCCCCAAAACCACAGGGCTCGAGACTATGATGTTCTATTGAAAGCCTACAGCCTGTTGGTTGCGACTTGATGTACCCCAGAGAGTGCTGCTGCTCTGCTAATTGTGAGCCTGTAATGCTACAGAGTGCTTGCCTCTGGCCTCTGTGACTCGTGGGCCTAGGCTCAGCAAAGCCAGCAATTGCTATGTTCCAAATTTATAGACTGGCTTGTTGAGCTTTGATATGGCCCCTGGGACACCACTCCAGATCTGCTTGTTAGGGTCACGTGAGGTGCTTTCAGTCACTAGCATACATGCATACCATGTACAAACTCTGCTGGTGGAGAGAGTATTGAATTCCCAGCTTGTGGCTGGAATCAAGTGATACTCTGCAGGGCCCCTGGCCTCTTGGCTCAGTCTGGTCCAGATAGTGCTGTTGCTGCTCTCTGCCCTAGGCCCAAGATAGTTCTAATGGGTGCTTCTTACTGTTCTGGATTGATGCTGGAAGTGATGGGTTCAAGGTAGCCATGGTGTTTGGATCCAGCCAGGTCCTGTCGAGCATGGAGCAAAATTCTGACCACTTTCACTTATGGTCTTTAGTCATTGGCCTCAGGACAATCCACGATTCTTCTTGGAGGTCTTTGGAGGCTTCAGTTTCAGCAGCTCCCAGCTCCAGTGCTGCCGGGCTCCATTCCCCAGGTGGGAGGTGTGAAGAGCTTATACAGTCCTCTGCTCTATTTTTTTTTTTAGTTCTGATTCTGTTGCTTTTCAATTTTAGTTTTTGTTGAGTTTTTTGATGCTTTTTTTTGCGGAAGTCTATGGCTTCTTTGCTGAGGGTCTCTGGAGGTCTTGGTGCCTACAGTCCTGGCATGATTAGGCAAGATGGTGCCACCGCCCTATGGCTGCAGCCATTCCTCAGGGGAGATGTGGGAGTATTTTGCTGTCCTCTGTTGTCTTCTGGCTTTGTTTCTGCTGCCTTTCAATTTTTGGATGCTTTGTTCAAATTTTGCTGCTTTTTTTCTCTTGTCAAGACTGTCTTTTCTGCAACTCAGTTTTGAGTGTAAGCAGGGCTGAGATGTGTAACTTCCCTCAGTCACTATCTTCCCAAAAGTCCCTCTATTATCCATTTGCCTTTCAATTTTTCGATGCTTTGTTCAAATTTTGCTGCTTTTTTTCTCTTGTCAAGGCTGTCTTTTCTGCAATTCAGTTTTGAGTGTAAGCAGGACTGAGATGTGTAACTTCCCTCAGTCACCATCTTCCCAAAAGTCCCTTTATTATCCATTTAAAAAATAGATAACTGAAAGATATTTAACCATGTAAATTATATAAGACCAATTAACTGATCATCTGGGTTTTATAGGAGAAAGAGAAAACACTTGATTTTTAGCCCTTTACCAAGCTAGCCTTGATTTAGAAAGGTACCTTTAAAATGGTTTGAATATTAAGTTGAATTTAGCAAAAATAAGACTATAAGAAATAGCAATCAAACACTTCATCTCACTTGAGTATTTTGTGATATTTTAAATGCTTCTATGATTTTAGTGGAGCTATCTTCATGGGGAAGTTCTTCAGTTCATTTTCCTTTTTTTAGCAAAAGTCAGTGTTAATTTTACACATTCAGACATCTTATTGTTCTAGAAAAAAAGTGTATAAGAATAATTACCTTGCCCTGTTGGCAAATTGTTTAGCCTAAATAACAGTGCCATCTGCTGAAAAGGACTAGTGAGTCATAGAAAAATTTTCAGAGGGCTCATTTTGGTTGGATACATGGGAGCTGATTTTTTTTTTTTTAAAGTTCCAGAGTAGGTAATGTTAAAGGCTAAACCTAATGGGAAAGCACTTCAGGGTACTGGGAAATCAGGACATTAAAGAAGAATTTTGTAAGATAAAAAGCCTTGATATGCCATAAAACAGAACATCACAACAGGCAATTTTTTTAAAAAATAAATATTCTGAAATAATAATTATACTGCTAGTAAGCCAGTTTAATTAATAGAAAAATATATGAGGAAGTGTCATTTAGTTAAAAATAAGCAAGTCCATCAGTGGGAATAGTTTATGTTAATTCTTAAGCCTCAAAATATTCTGATGAAACATTGGGTATATATGCTATCATTTAAATATCAAGATTAAAAAAGAAACATTGATTATTGTTTCTCAAACATGCTGGAATTTTACTGGTATGTTTACATTTTGTTTAAGATGTATCAGACAGGCAAATCTAATTTCAAAAGAATGTGTTTAAAATAAGCTTATTAAGGATTGTGTGGTTACTATTTATAATATTTTAAATTTCTAGTTGTCTCTTTTCTAATCCTATCTCATTGACAGTTCATCAGTTACTAATGGTATTCTGAGTGTGAATGGATGCTGTGATCATAATGAAAGGTTTGCCCTAGAATGCTTTTAAATAAAAATAAATAGTATGCAGCTCCTTTTATTGTCATCAAAAGGAAAAATAATGTAGAACACACTAATTATAAAAGTGCCAGTTAAGAACTCTGTATTTCCATGTTAAAGTAATACAGTCCTAAAAATATAAATATATAATCTTTCTAAAAAAAAGTTTATTGCTAAGTGCTGTGCATGTATGTCAACTGTCACTCTGAACTGTATTATGATGTGAGACTATAATGTACCAATAAAAATATGTTTATGTATGTATATATAATAAAAACAAGTTTATAGATACATATTGACAATGTTAAATGGGTAATTATATTTTTCATTGTGTTAATATTATTTCTCTACAAAAATTTTATGTCTTCTGTATGATATTATACAATATCTAATATCTAAAGAAAAAACAAAAATTTAGAGAAAATTTCCTGAAGTCTGCATTTCTTTTTGCCTGTATTTTAATTTTTGTGAATTTGTTTTGAGTTTGTCTCTCATACACAGAATTCTATTGGATTTAATGTTGTTAGTCAATGTGAAAACGCAAACACACACACACACACACACATTTAATAGGTGAATTCAACCTACTTAAACTTACTGATATTTTGGGCTCCTGCATGTGTGGTTTCATTTCCTCTCATTCATTCTCATTCTCATTCTCTCTCTCTCTCTCTCTCTCTCTCTCTCTCTCTCTCTCTCTCTCTCTCTGTCATATCTTATGGAGTTTAGGATGCTTTAGATGTTTGTAACTGTTACCTATATATTCATACCCATACACAGTCTCTTTAGCCTCTTCTTTATTTGGCTATTCTAAGTTCCCAACTATGTAATCAGTGTTAGCTAGCAATATCCATTTCCCTATATCTTCCATTTCTCTTACTATCAGGTTTGAAATAAATTGATTTTTCTTTTATTTAACACACACACAATCAGCAAATATATTCAATTTTTCATGTACTCTCCTTTTCCTCTGCCCATTTTTCAGTTGAGTTCATCTGTGTTTTCAGAAAATAGAGACATATTTATTGTCACCTTTATAATCCTCTTATAGACTTAAGTATAGGTAATACTTAGTTCTCACTACCACTCTTTAAATCAATATCTCTCCAGTCATTCGATATGTATAAAGTTCATTCTATATATACTGCTAGAGAAAGTCTCATGGTATAAATATTTATTGAATCATGTTCAAAAGATTGTCTCTGAACTTAATGCTTAAAATTTTATTGGCTGGATATAAAATTCTTAGCTCATCTTTTCTTTACAAAAGTGTGATTTTATTTTATTAACAGGTATTAATTTAAATATTAATGGAATTCAGTGTGATATTTTCATAGATGCATACAATGTACACTGATCAAATCCAAACTCCACTTATTTTCCCTCCCACACACACTTTTAAACCACTATTATTCTACATTCAGGTTGACTTTTTTTAATCTTCCACATATGAGAGAGAATATATGATTCTTATCTTTCTTTGTCTGGCTTAATTCATTTAACACAATGTCCTCCAGTTCCATCATTCTGCTACAACTGATTTTGTTTTTCTTTATGGATGAATGATATTGCATTGTGGCTATATACTACATTTTCCTTATCGATATACACCTAGGTAGATTCTTTATCTTAGCTGTTGTGAATAGTGTCACAATAAACACGAGGATGTAGGCATATCTTTAGCATGCTGATTTAATTTCCTTTAGATATATACCAAGAACTGAGGGAGCTGTATCATATTATTTTTAGTTTTTTTGAGGAACCTCCATTCTCATTCCCATAATGACTCTACTAATTTACATCCTCACTAACAGTATATAAAAATTCCTTTTTCTTCACATTCCCCCCAGCAGTTTTTATTTTTTAATAGTAGCCATTCTGAGTTTAGATAACATCTCATTGTAGCTTTGGTTTGCATTTCTCTGATGACTGATGCTTAGTAGTTTTTCATATATTTGTAGGCCAGTTGTACTGTTTTTGTGGTAATGGGGATTGAATCCAGGGGCATTCTACCTCTGAGTTATACTCTCAGCCTTTTTTATTTATTTGAAACAGGGTTTCACTAAATTGATAAGGGTCTTGCTAACTTGCTGAGACTGAACTCTAACCTGGGATCCTCCTGTCTCAGCCTCCTAAGTGCTAGTATTATAGGCTTGTTCCACCATGCCTGACTTGTACTTCTACTTTTGAAAAGTGTTCATTATTAGTTTAATTTTGTTTTGTTTTATCATTGGTGTAATTGCCCATTTTAAAATTGGATTTTTTCTCGTTGTTTTAAAAGTTCCTTAAATATTATGGATATTAATCCTTTGTCAGATGAAAAGCCAGCAAATATTTCCTTCCATTCTATAGATTTCTTTGTTATGCAGAAGCTTTTTAATTTGGTGTGATCCCATTTGCCAATTTCTGCTTTTGTTTTGGAGTCCTATCCAAAAATTATTTCCACCATTTTCCTCTTTCTTCCTTCTTTTTGTTTCCTTTCTTTAATTCCTTTTTGACAAAAGTCCCTCTTTTTCATCTATGAATTTTCACAAGGGAGTATTCTCCTTTATCTGCAATTCTTTTCTGAGTCTTGCTGCTGCTTTTGCCAAATCTTCCATTTCTTTTTTCTAGTTACCAACATAAAGAGTAATTCTAATCCTAAATCGTGTTGTTGTTTTTTTCACAGCTTTTATCATTGTTAATTAATTTTAGATTGATATATCAGTTGCTTTTTAAATTTGTAGTTTCTGGGCATGCATTTTTATTCTGCTTTAAGTGTCCATAGATCATTATTCTATTTTTTATTCTCTTTTTTAATGATAATTTCATATTGGATTTTGACCAGAGTAAATTTAGTTTAGCTTTTTATTTTGGAAAAAAAAAAATGTTTTCCTCTACTTTAAGAGGCCGAACTAGCCAGCATGGCTTTTCTAACTTCATCATTCTAGAATTTTCTTTTCCTTTTTTTTTTTTTGAGTTAACAATAAACTTTGCTTCATATATTCTGAGATCTGTCTCCTCTGTTCCACTCTTTAAATTTTATTTGAACCTTCCTTTTTCTCTACTGCATTGTTTCTGTCCTCCTTAATTTAGATTATACTACTGGCAATTTCTCTTCAGTTATGGATTTGTTCTGGAAGAAAGTTTATTTGTTCATTTAAGCAGTTGATAGTGCACAACACCTTCATCTCTGACCTTAGTCCTTTTGCACTCAGTCAAAAATATACATGTGGAAGTACCAATAGATGCCTTATAAGTATATTATTCCTTTAGATTATGTCCAGTCTTTTCTTACTATATCAATGAAAAATAAATGTTCTACAGACCATCTTATTAATAACTGTTAAGATACTACATTTAAACATTGAAGTAATTTCAAGGATCCAAATATTTAGTAGTTGAAATTTATCATTTTAAAGCCGGGCATAGTGGTACACGCTTGTAATCCCAGTACTTGGGAGGCTGACAGGAGGATCACAGGTTCGAGGCCAGCCTCAGCTACTGAGTGAAGCCCTCCAAAACTTAGTGAGACCCTGTTTCAAAAAGAGAATACAAACAGGACTGGGGAGGACTACAAAAAAAAAAGAAATTTATCATTTTAAAGGGTCTTATAAATACTCATTAAATAGCTATATAGCACTTGCCTCAATCATATATGTGTTAAGGGCCACAATGTTTTTTTATACAAGGTATTGAGTTCAGGGGTGCTCTACTCCAGAGCTACATCCCAAGACTTTTTCTCTTTTTTCCTTCCATTCTTTCTTCCATTCTTCCTTCTTTCCTTCTTTTTTTCTTTTCTTTCTTTCTTTCTTTCTTTCTTTCTTTCTTTCTTTCTTTCTTTCTTTCTTTCTTTCTTTCTTTCTTTCTTTCTTTCTTTCTATTGAACCGAGGGGCATTCTATCTCTGAGCTACATCCCCATTTTTATTTATTTTTAATTTTGAAACAGGGTCTCACTAGGTTGTTGAGGGTCTTGCTAAGTTGCTGAGGCTGTCCTTGAACCTGCAATCCTATTGTCTCAGCCTCTCAAGTACTTAGATTAAAGGCATGCTCCACCACACCCAGCTTTATATTTTGAGATAGGGATTTGCTAAATTATCTGGGCTGGCATCAAACTTGTGGTCCTCCTGCCTCAGCCTCCCATATAGTTTGGATTATAGGCATGTGTTACTATGCCCAGCTAGCACCACAAATTTTAATATTTCAGATATCCTACACTAGAGATTAAAAATCCTGTGTGATAAAATTAGAGTATCTATGTACATTTTGTTAGTATCTCCTAAAGAAACTTCTAAAAAATTTTCAAACCAATATGTAAAGTATGAAAATTGCTCTTTAAATTAAAGATAAAATTAAGCTGATAGGGTGGTACACACCTGTAATCCCAGTACTTTACTGAGATAGGAGGATCACAGGTTTCAGGCCAGCCTCAGCAGTTTAAGGAGACCCTCCACAACTTAGTGAGAACCTGTTTCAAAATAAAAAATAAAATAGAGCTGGGGGTGTAACTGAGAGGTAGAACACTCTGGGTTCAATCCCCAGTACCAACAGATAGATTGAAAGATAGATGATAGATAGATAGATAGGTAGATAGATAGATAGATAGATAGAAGAAAATAAAGATAAAACCAAATTACTGCATAATTTTCTATATTAGAGATAGATAAGGTAAGTATGGAGGATCCCAAGGAAAGGAATGTGACATGAGGATAGTCCTTCACTACTTTATAATTATATCTGAGCTGAAACTTTCCCAAATGTTCTTTGAATGTCCCAAATGTTCTTTGAAAAGAAATAAGTAGAATGTATTCATAGGCTATGAAATAATATGTCTTGATAAAATAATGTATATCTTTCATAGAACATGTTTCTTATTGTTTTCTTCTTTTTAGTATGTTTTACTTTCGTATTTTTTCCCAGGTATTTCTGAATGGGCTCAGGAAGTTAGCATGCTTAATTTTCAGAGTTTTTTAAGAATAATTCAGGTAGGAAAACAGATTTATTCATTTTTTTCAAATCAGAAATACTAATGCTATTTCTCTTCTTCTAGGAGTAAAAGAGAAGCTATGTCTGAAGGCTACAAAAGGGGTCTGTAAGATGTTTTAGAGAATCCACAGAGATGAAAAGGCTAGCTGTAGTACCATTAATTGATAAGTCTAAGAAATACATTTTTCAGTACACCTCTTAGATTAAAAAATAAAAACTAATAAACTTCCATTCTTCCTAGTATGTATTCTAGCAAATAAGCTCACATTGTAGCCACCTCCAGATATAGGCAAATAAATACACGTTTTTCCTGAATGTGATGATAAAAATACTTACAGATATTCTCTACTTAGAATGATGATATATCCTTACAAAGTATAAATTAGACAGAAAACAAATATTTCTCCATTGAAATAGTTTATCCTATAAACAGATTATTTAAATATTTTTAAATGTTGCTCTCAGTGAGGTGTGGTGAGCTACCCTTGTAATCCTAGTACTTGGAAGGGTGAGACAGGAGGATCACAGGTTCGAGGCCAGCCTCAGCAATGCAGCAAGACCCTCAGCAACTTAGTAAGACCCTGTTTCAAAATAAAACATAAAAATACTTACAGATATTCTATTGAGTTTTAGCTTGGAATATAGCACCTGGATTCAATTTCTAGTACCAAAAAAATTGCTCTCACAATCATAATCATAGCTTAGTGAATATTATACATTTACTTTCTTCATACCCAAGCCTAGTAATATCTATGTTGTGATATAATAATGTAATGTGAATATTTAATTGCTATTTGATAAATTAGCTTTCACAAGTTAAAATATATATTTAGCACATTTTATTTTAAAATTAAAACCTTTGGCAATTTATCAACGAAAACACATTTATTAGCATGAATCTTTGTTCTACCTAGAGTATTTGCTCACATGGCTCCCCTAGAAGGATAAATGCCAGTCAGATCCTTCATTATTTTCCTCTATAAACCCTGAGTGAGAAGCATGGAAAAGCATATTTAACACTCATGGACCAGGATAATGTGAGAGTCTTGAGGGAAAGAAAAGTAAAAGTCATTTCAGCATACCGAGAAAAATACAGTGTAGCCTATATTCAGTCTTTAATCTATCTAGAGAAAAGTAGGTAACTAATAGCTGCCACCAACTTCAACTTAGAATGAAGGAACCACATTAAGAGAAAAATTACCTCTTCTTGTCCAAACCACACTTAACACTTTTGTTCTCTTAGACAGATACTAAGTTCATGTGGGGACCAAACTTATATAAGTAACATATCCTAAGAGCTAAATCAAGCTGTCCTACACTTGTAAAAACAGAATCAAATGAGTGGTTATTTAGTTATTTCTACAAGGCAAAACAGCCAATGGAGAGCAAATTTTATAGAAATACATTAGAAGTTCACACAGGCCAAATAATGTTGATAATGGGTATCAGTAGAAATGTATTCAGAACACACTCAGGCAAATATAGTATGGCTTATCCCCATCTAGATGATACATATACTTCAGCTATGCTATAATTAGAATGAAAAATCCATGTTATATAATTTTGTTTAAATATATTTATTCATTAACTTATTTAATCCCTTTATTCCACAATTATCTACTGAGTGTTGGCCATGTTCCTGGCACTTTGCATAGAGTCATTAAAGTCATCAAGAAAACAACCGAGCCTGTGAGCATCATAAAAGCTTTTGTAATTATTGGCATCAGGACAGCTTGTAATAACACTGGAGCCTGCTGGCAAGTGTCAGCCTAGTGCCTGTATGTTTTTTTTTTATTTTCTCATATATTTAATATTAGTAAGAAGACCAGTTGGATGGAGTTGAATGAGTGAAGAAAGAATAGGATAATACAATGTTAAGAGAGTTTCAGATATCCAGCTCATATAGAACCTTGTAGGGTAAGAGCTTTGCTTCTAACCTTAGAGAAATAACAAGGCTATATGAAGAATAGGTCTGCCAAGTAGGAGACTATTAGGGGCTTGATTTTCAACTAGTTAAGCTTGAAATTCTTATTAGATATTCAAATCCATATATTTAGTGAGTAGTTAAATAAATGAGCCTGACTTTCAGGGGATATTGGAATTTAAAAATTATCAACCTGAATCTACCATCACCCACAACAAAGACAGAAATAGGTCAAAGTTGAAGCACTAAGACACTTCCTTCCAGGAGGATGGGAAGATGAGAGAGAATTGGTGATAACAACTACGAATAAATAGGAAGAACAAAAACTAAAAACTCTGTGTGTTGCCCTTGAAGTAAAGAAAGTATTTGAGAAAGGAGGGTGTCAGCAACAGTGACAAATGCTACTGCTAAGTTCACTAACTTAAAAACTGAGGATTGACCAACAAATTCGATAATATTGAATGAAGTATTTATGACCTTGAGTAAAATAATTTTCCTGTAGCAACCAAATCCCTGTTTGGTATGAAACCAAGAAAGAATTGGAGAAAAGAAAGTATAATCAATGAGTATGTATATTATTCTGATGAATTTTATCATAAAAGGAAGCAGATAAAGTATTATTCTATACACATAGATATGTATGCATTAGTCTGGTAGTTTGGTTTCCATTCTTTTGGGTAGATACCCAGAAGTGGTATTGCTGGATCATATGGTAGGATCATTCTTATTCATCTGAGGACCCTCTGTACTGTTTTCCAAAGTGCTTGCACTAACTTGCAATTCCAACAACAATGTATTAGAGTTTCCACTCCTCCACACCCTTGCCAGAAGTTTTTGTCGTTTGTGTTTTTTATGATTGCCATTCTAATTGGTGTTAGGTGAAATCTCAGGGTAGTTTTGATTAGCATCTCTCTGATTACTAATGATGTTGAACATTTTTTCATGCATTCATTGGACATTTGTATTTCTTCTTTTGTGAAGTATCTATTTAGTTCACTTGTCCACTTTTTGATTGGGATATTTGTTTTCTTAGCAGTGAGTTTCTTGAGTTCTCTGTATATTATAGATCTTAGTTCTCTATCAGAGAAGTAGTTGGCAAAAATTGTCTCCCATTTTGTCAGCTCTCTGTTGAGGTTCTTGATAGTTTCCTTTGCTGCACAGAAGTTCTTCGGTTTAATGCAATCCCACATATTGTTATTCCTTTGAATTTCTTGTGCCTTTGAGGTCTTGTTGATAAAGTTTTACCTGTGCCTATGTGTTGAAGTGTTGGACCTATGCCCTCTTCAAGTAGCTACAAGGTCTCTGGTCTGATCCATCTTGAATGGACCCTTGTGCAGGAACCAGCCAAGATATCCATCAACAGATGAATGAATTACAAAACTATGGTATATGTACACAACAGAATTTCACTCAGACATAAAGAACAAAATTATGTAATTTGCAGGAAAATGGATGGAACTAGAAAACATGTTAATGAGATTAGTTAGTAACAAAAAGTAAAAAACTGGATGCTCTCCCTAATATTCAAAAGCTAGGGAGAAAGTGGGTCATAGGAGGGATTCTAGATGAAGAAGGATAAACCTTAGATGAGCAAAGAAGGCAACCTAACTGAAGGTTATGGGGGAGGGGGGAGGGAAGAATTCAAAAGCACATGATGTACATTCACAAACATATCAAAGTCAATCACTAAGTGAATATGAGAAGGAAGGAGGGGGGAGAGAATGGGGTGGGAATTGGGGAAGGTGAGTGCTATGTGCATGTGTGCCTCTACCAACTTGTACCTCATTAAGATGTATGATTACATTGCACTGATAAAAAGTAAATAAATAAAATAAAAAGTATTGTTCTAGGCCAGGGATGTAGCTCAGTGGTGGAACATTTACCTAGCGTGCCCCAGTCCCTGGGTTCAAATCCTTAGTACCAAAAAAAGAAAAAAATAATCACACAAAAGCATTGTTTTCCTATAATAGAACTACTAGAAAATATTATAGAATATTCAGATATGATTGTAATGTACTCTTAGAATAGGAAAGGAATAATATTGAGATAAGGAAACTTCAGAAAAAGAAGACAAATTTTTTGCACTAGGGGAAGTGTTAGCTTTAAACAGGACCACAACCAGTTCATCTATAATAATAAAAGAGAAAGCCAAGTACATGGGTTATATTCAGATATAGAAATCACCAGAAATTATGAAATAATTAGATTTGGGGGGAAAGAATGGGTCAACAGCTAAATATATTAAATGATAAAGAAAAGGAACCTGGGGAATGTGCACAGATGCTTACAGCAAGTGACATGTCAGTGGTATGTACCATTAGTGATGAACCATCCAGGGAAAGAGAATGACAGTATAAATGCCTGGCTATGGCAATGAAATGCAGAAAGACAGCGATCTTACTTCCAGGCCAAGTTGTGAGAAAGTAAATATCTGAGAAGTCTATAAAAGGAACTGTACCCTCAATGGAATGTGTACTTGCAGTTAGAGTAAGAACATTCAGGAAGATGGGATTTTACAAGGTTGAGAGTGAAAAGGTGTTGAAGGTAGAAAGGGGTGATGATGAATGATGGTGTGGTATTAGAGAATGTCCAAAACATACAGAATGGGGGTCCTCATGTTGAAAACAAGCTAGGGGTATTGAGTTTCTTGTAGTTACTGACACATACAGGGATTTTGAAAATCCTTTGGTAAGTTTTGAGGGCTTCTCTTGTAATTTTGTTGGTAAAGTTCAGAGTTATTTCTGGGAGGGTGGTAGTTTCCCCAAACAAAGAGACTACAGCCTAAGGTGGTATTGAAATCAGGGAAGGGCAAGGAATCATGAAAAAAAAATAATCTAGAACCTGACCCCACATCCACTTGGTGGATAGTATTATGGGGAATGTGTTTCCCTTACTGTTATGTCTCCAGAGAGATTTGAAACCTAAGTTTCAGTTTTCTTCTCTTTTTAAAAGAATAAAAATAATATAGAGTTACTAAGGTTAAATCACTTAACACATAATCTTCAACATACTTCATTAAATAGTAGCTTTTAGGTACTGAAATTACTGAAAATAATTTTAAAACTTGATATTCAGTGAGCATTTTGGTTATTAAAATGTATATGTATACCTAAAATGGCATATTCTGAAAAATTAAATGGATATAGTTTCCAATATTATGTACGGCATTAGAAATGTATATTTATGGAATTATTGACTACTTATCCTGTCAAAGTACTTTTTAGGCTGCTCAAAAGTCATCTCTTTGAAGAATATATAAAAGGTATTAAAACTTTAATTATAATTCTGAATACCACTCTACTTAGTGAATTGATAAGATGAACATAAGCCCTATGATATCTCTAGGAGTCATGTCTAGTCATATACTGTGTATATGGTATAGTATATACCTGGTACTAGGGATTGAACTCAGGGACATCCTACCTCCAAGATAAAATGCTCAGTGCTATTTATTTATTTATGTTTTGAAACAGGGTCTTGCTAAGTTGATGAGACTGTCCTTGAACCTGTAATCCTCCTGTCTCAGCCTCCCAAGTACTGGGATTACAGGCAAGCATGTGCCACCAAGCCTGGCAGTAGTATATCTTTTAAACATCAGCATTCAGTTATTGAATTGTCTTATTTTGCATCTTTGATTGTTTTGACTCTGTGGATTTGTTTTGAATTATTATAGACATGAATTTTTCCATTTTAACAATTCTGATCCAAGAAGTAGAACTTCTCAAGGGTGAGGAACTAAAAATATTCTATTACTTTAGAAACCCCTTGAATTATTCATTCAGTGATATTCTTTGAACAATATGTACTTCAGAAATCCCTGTTCTCTCTTCCACCTCCCTCACATACTTTCTGTTTCTATCTCAGTCTCTCTGTTTTGGTCTGCCCATTCATTTGGTATTGAGAATTTAGGTCATAACAAATAGTTACTTAAACTGAGTATGAACAGGAATGATTGTTGCCCTTGTTTTCTTGAAAAAATAACCCTTACAAAAAGCATGCCAATCTTTGCATATCATTTCATTTTTCTTTCTAGAACAATTTATCACATCTGTCATATTTCTAGTCATGGTGTCATGGTCGCCTACTTTTGAAACTCTTAAAAATGATGAACCTAGGATCCAAAAATATTGTAGTGTTTTTAATAATAGAAAACTGACAATTTGATTATTTTTATGAATATTAAGTCTAAACATGAGATGAGTCATATAGTCATGGTTAATATTAACCATTACTAACATGAAAATATAGCATGATTTCTTATTACACTTTGCATAGTGCTTAGGATTATACTAAGCATGTTCAACCACATGGTAGATTCTCACAGTCATTCACTTGAGTATGTGTTCTTATTATTCTTATAGTAATATGACAAAAGTAATGCTCAAAGAATTCAAGTGATATGCTTGAAGTTTCACAGAGACCTGAAAATTGAGACTAGAACTTGATTCATGCACTTTTATTGCCAATGACATGCCTTTGCCACAGGTGATGATTTGAAAAAAATTCTCTTTGTTTCACATTTATTGCTGCTATCTTCAGCCCTAATTGTTTTTCCAAGTTTCCAACATACCTCCAAGGGACAACACATAAATTCTTCTTTCAATTCATTTCCTTGTTTCACAGTTCACATTTACATTGTCACCACTTTGAGTCTCATCATTCCACACATAGCTTGCGCTCCTTCTCTGCCCTGTTTTTCTCTGACTTTCCCTTCAAATTCTCTACCAAATCATTCGTTATAAATGATTATCATATAGCTCCATTTTATTTATTTATTTATTTATTTATTTATTTATTTATTTATTTATTTTTCGGAAGTGGGGGTTGAACTCAGGGGCATTCTACCTCCGAGCTATACCCCCAGCCCTATTTTTTATTCTTTATTTTGAAACCGGGTCTCACTAAGTTGCGGGGTGCCTCACTAGGTAGCTGAGGTTGGCCGCGAACCCGGATCCTCCGGTCTCAGCCTCCCGAATGCTGGGATTACAAGCGTGCGCCACCACACCCGGCTATATAGCTCCATTTTAAATATTCAATATTGATTAAGATGACAGAGCAGAAATGGTCTGCAGATTCCATCTTCTCTGCAGTTTGGAATCAAAATAATAAGGGAACAGCTACTCAGGGAGATGGGTGACAGAGGGAATGCACATAAGCACAATATTAGACTGTCAGAGACTTGAGGAAACTAGAACACAAAGCAGGGAGGTATTTATCAGTCCTGAGCTAGTTCCTTGAAATATCAGGGCAGATATGGAGAGGAGGGGTGACAAGTAGAGAAAGAAATAGAGGAAAAATTGACAAGTTTCCCTCAGAAACAGAAGAGAAAATCAGACTGAATAAAGCTGGGGCAGAAGTTCCAAAGAAGACTGATGTGTGACAAGTACTCTACTTATATCAATTTGTTAATGTGGATCTGTGGTGGGGAGCCATGTCTTAAAGACCACCTCTTAGCTTGCAGCTTTGGAAAGAAATGACATCCCTATAGCTTCATTCTACCAGCGATAACAGCTAATATTTGCACATGAAATAAGTAACTTCCACAGTGGGATCTCTATGAGCCAAAAAACATTGGTCCCCACTGCTGCTGGTAGTGGCAATGGAACAGAGGTGAGCAGGTGCAATGCCGATGCTATCCAGGTCCATGGCACCATAACTGGGCACCAAGAACCACAGGCAAGAACACATATCCCTGCCACAGCCTGGCACAGTTTAATCGGTGAGTAGGGGGATAGTAAGTGCTGAGATCCATCCAGGAACTTTCAGAGCCACCTCAGCTGTGCCAGAGTAGGGTAGGGCAAGGTATCTACTGATAGCCTCAAGGGTAACATCCCAGAGGGAAAAGGATGCACAAAAATGACTGGAGCCTAGGGGTGATTTGTCCTCAGGGCCATTTCCTCCATTCTCCAGGGAGCACTTAGGTACCTGGAAGTTACTGAGCCAAGCAGATTCACCGAAGTGGTAGGTGGGCCAAGATCTGTGTGGATAAGCACAAAAGCCTGAGTTATGTACAGTTTCTGGAGCAGACAGCTGAGCTAGACTGGAAAAACCTAAATATAAAGCACCCGTCCCCCTAGTGCAGATATGACCACCAAAGTCATTACTTCCAATCCTAGAGACACTCAGAGGCACACAGCCAATGCTTGGAAAATTTGCTACACCTCCTAATACCTAGGGGAATCGAAAGCTAGAAAGCCTAGTAAAAAAAACAAAACAAACAAACAAACAAAAAAACTCTTTCCATCTTAAATATCTCACCAAGGAAGAATTTTAGACTCTAATTTTTTTTCATTTCACTGGTATTATCTTCTGTGTTGATAGCCCCACTCCCACTGTTTGACACTGCAAGCCTTAATCCAATTTTATGTATTTGAAGAAAGTTATAAAGCATTAATTTGACTTATTCACTCTATCTTTTCTCTTCTTTTTCTTTTTATATTCTTCCCTAAGTTTTTCTTATGTCTTCTCTTGTCCCCACAATCTTATCCTTTTTTTCCTTTTCCTTCTTTTTCTTTAGTACCTAATTTTTTGACCTAGTAGAGAGTATTATTCATCTTTCCCACTTTTAGACTAGTAATGTTATACAGGACATTTTCAGTAATTTTTTATGGTTTCTGAGTATATGATTTGTCTCAAGTGGTTGTAGTTATTGGTGATTATTAGCTCCTCTCAGAGTGGTGCTAGAGATTGATTATAACACTGTGAATACATTGAGTTGGTACACTGATTCTGAGCTATACCCCTCACATGGGGTAAATAGTGAGAAAGCAGCTTAATAAAAAGACCACCATGCAACAATGGAAGAAATATTGATCACAGCAGATGTGCAAATCTAAGCATAGAAACATGTGAAAACAAAGTGATAAGATACATCCAAAATTTCATAACTGTCCAGTAATGGAACCCATCAGTAAGGAATTGAGGAAGTGTTGGACAAAGATTTTTTTAAAGTTTATTGTTCAAATGATCAATGAATTAAAAGAGTGCCTAAGGAATGAACTAAGGGAGAAAATATAGGATATAAAAAACATTTCAATAAAGAGAATCAAGTAGAAATCCTAGAAATGAAAAATCTCAATTAATCAAATAAAAACCTCAGTAGAGAGTCTCACCAATAGCAAGTTCAAGCAGAAGAATGAATATCAGGGCTGGAAGACAAGGTAATTGAATGACAATACTCAGTAATAAAGAAAAAATCATAGACACTATGAACAAAATACACAAGAGCTGGGGGACAACATTAAAAGACTCAGAGGTCTTAAGGAAGGAGAGAAGGTGCAGGCTGATGGCATAGAAAACCTATTCAATAAATTAATAGCAAAATATTTACTAATATTAGAAATGAGATATACATGCAAGTACTGAAGTCATTTAAGAATTCAAATAGACATGACCAGAAAAGAATTTCTCCAGAACATATAGTTAAAATGTCAAAATTTAGAACAAATTAAGAAATGTAAAAAGCTATAAGAGAGAAGTGCCAAGTCACATATGAAGGTAAACCAATTCAAATAATAGATTTCTCAGTACAAATTCTAAATGCAAGGACAGCATGGAATATCGTATTTCAAGCTTGAAAAGAAAACAACTATCAACCTAAATCATTGTATCCAGCAAAGCTATCCTTCAGAATCAGATTTTAAGGAAAAATAAAAATCTTTTTTTTAAAAAAAGCATAAACTAAAGGAATTCATGACCACTAAGTCAGTATTGCAGAAGAAACACAAAGGAATCTTACACATGGAAGAGGAAAAAAATAACCAAGAAAGCATGAGAAAGAATAAACCCCAGTATAAAAAAAGAATAGATTAAAAAAAAATGACAATTAGGATGGTTCGAACAGTAGAAATAAAGCAAAATGACAGGAAATAATACCTCTCTATAAAATTGAATGTAAACAGTCTTAATTTAATTTTCTAATTAAAAGGCATAGACTAGTCAGGTTTAGTAGTACATGCCTGTAATCCCAGTACTTGGGAGGCTGAGACAGGAGGATGGAATATTTGAGTCCAGCAACAGCAACTTAGTGAGACTCTTGTTTCAAAATTTAAAAAAAAAAAAATAGGGCTGCAGATGTAGCTCAGAGGTAGAATGCGTCTGGATTCCATCCCCAGTGCCACAAAAAAAGGAAGTACAAATGTTCAACATCTTCAGCAATCAGGGGGAAATGCAAATCAAAACTGCTCTTAAATTCCAACTCAATGCAGTCAGAAATGAAATCATCAAGAATAAAACTCAATGCTGGCAAGGATGCTGGGGGAGGGAGGAATTCTTTTGCATGGTTATTAGGAATAATAATTAGTGAAGCCACTATGAAACTAAAAATAGAACTACTATTTGATCCAGCTATACCACTGCTTGGTATTTATACAAAAGAATGAAAGCCAGAATAATTTAGGGATGCCAAATTTATTGCAGCACAATTCACAACAGCCAAGTTATATGATCAGCCTAGGTGTCTGTCAACAGATAAATAGAAAAAAGTATGTGGTCTATATACACAATGGGGTTTTATTCAGCCATAAAAAAGAATGAAATTATGTCATTTTCAGGAAAATTGGAAATGAAAAAGCATCGTGTTAAGTGAAATGAGCCAGACTCTGAAAACCAAGGACATTACATTTTTTTCTTAACTGTGGAAACGTAGGGAAAAAAAGTCATCATGAAATTAGCAGGGAGATCTATAAGGTAGAAGAAGGGGACCAAGAGAAGATTTGAGGGAGTATCATTTATCAAATTATATGCATTTATCAATATGCCACAGTGAAATTTATTCTATTTAATTAATATGCACCTATAAAATAATTTGAGTCAGGTATGGTGGCACATGCCTGTAATCACAGTACTCTGGAGGCTGAGGCAGGAGGATCATAGATTCAAGTCCAGCCTCAGCAATTTAGTGAGGCCCTCACCAACTTAGGGAGACTCTATTTCAAAATAAAAAATAAAATAGGGCTGGAAGTGTAGCTCAGAGGTAGAGCACACCTGAGCTCAATTCCCATTACCACAAAATAAATGATAATAATTAAATATTCTTAAAATAGTATTTAAACCTGGAATGGCATGGAAACCTATTTATTTACAATCTAATAACTTCAAATTTATCTTCTATAATTATTTTAGTGCAGATTTGGGCAAAGGGAGAAAGGTCATATACTATGTTACTAAATGTTTTTATTTATTTAGTACTAGTTATTGAACCTAGAGTTTTTGTACCTTTAAACTACACCCAAGCTCTTTGTAGTTTTTAAACCTTGAAACACATTTTCACTAATTTGCTGAGGCTGATCTTGAACCTGCGATCCTCCTATCTTAGCCTCAAAGTATCGGGATTATGGATGTATGCCACTGCACCCAACTGTTTCTAAATATTTTAAATATGTAAATAAAACCATAAAGTAAAGATTATTTATATTTCTCTTTTGATATAAGTTTATACTAACAAAGTTGAAAACTCTATGCAATGCTGTTTTATAAGATTTAAAATTAACAAAATATTAAAGATAATTGAGTATAATTCTTTTAGACTTGTCTATGTATTCTTTTTTATACTTGTGTTGGTGTATTGTAGTGACATACATGCACATAACACTTGGTGAGTTTTTCCCCTGGATCCCTCCCCACTCCCCCTTTCCACATACAGGATATTGAGATTGGCATTGGTATTCTCACATATGTACATAGCTTCAATGGAAGTGATTCCTTCAATGATTCTCCCTCTCCCAATACCTCTTCCCCTAGACCACCTCTCTGGCTCCACTGGAGTTTGGTTTCCATTTATTTGAAGGCCATCTGGTATCCTGCTTAGTCCCTAGCTTCTGCATATGAGAGAAAACATATGACCCTTCACTTTCTGTGACTGGCTAATCTCACTTAACATAATGTACTCCAGGTCCTTTCATTTTCCTGCAGATGACATAATTTTGTTCTTCTTTATTGCTGAGTAGAATTTCATTGTATGTATGCCCCACAATTTTGTAATCTATTCATCTGTTGACACCTAGGTTGGTTCCATAATTTGGCTATTGTGAATTGTGCTGCTATGAACATGAGTATGCATATATTACTGTAGTTCTTTGGTTTCACCCTCTTTGGAAAGATACCCAGGAGTGGTATAGCTGGATCATATGGTGGATCCATTCCCAATTTTCTAGAGAATCTCTACACTTATCTCTGTTGTGGCTGCACTAATTTGCAATCCTACCAACAGTGTAGAAGAGTTCCTATTTCCCCACATCCTCGCCAGCATTTATAGTTCTTTGATGTCTTGAGGTTTGCCATTCTGATAGGGGTTAGATGTAATCTCAGTGTAGTTTTTATTTGCATCTCCCTAACTGCTAATAATGTTGAACATTTTTTTCATGTATTTATTAACCATTTGTATTTCTTGTTTTGTGAGGTGTCTATTTAGTTCAATTGCCCATTTTTTTAAAAATCTAGTTATTTGTTTTTTCGGCAGTGAGTTTCTTGAGTTCTTTGTATATTCTAGATATTAGTTCTCTATTGAAGGTATAGTTGGCAAAGGTCTCCTATTCTGTAGGCTCTTTTTTTAGACTCTCGACAGTTTCCATTGAAGAATAGAAACTTTGTAGTTTAATACCATCCCATTTATTAATTCTTGTTTTAATTTCCTAAACTTTGGGGGTCTTATTGAAGAAGTTTCTACCTGTGCCTATATGTTGTAGTGTTGGACTTATGCCCTCCTCTAGTAATTTCAAAATCTCTGGTTGTCTATATATTATCACAATGGGATAGGAAGTTCTGGATTCATGATTATTATGTAATGATTTAATAAAGCTTTTCTAGCTATTTTTTTAGCAAAATCACTAATTATTTAATGTACCATAAAATGTTTACGTAATCTGTGTTGAATAGAAAATAATCCTTTAAATCTGTGCTGTCCTAAAGGTTAGTCACCCATTACAGATTTAAATTAAGCAAAAATAATTAAAAAACAACTTTTTAGTCAGAACAGCCATATTTGAGTGGGTTAATGGTCATATATAGCCGTTAGCTACAATAAAGGATGTGAAAAATAAAAAATATTTTCATTATGTCTGAAAATTCCATTTGAAAAATATTGATCTGAAGGATTAATAAATTAAATATAAGTGTAGTATTTACATAATTTGAAAATATATTCCAAAATGAAAATTAGGTAGGAAAACTCACAAATATTAAGTGACTTCATTATTTTTCCCAAAATATGACTACTCATTAAAAATCAGAAGGAAAGCTAGATAAATATCTGTCATCCTCATACTCAGGAGGCTGAGGCAGGCAGATCACAGGTTCAAGGCCAGGCTCAGTAACTTAGTACCCTTGTTTCAAAATAAAAAATAAAGTGAGGATAGTTCAGTTTTTAATTTCATTTTAAAGTATTAAACCTATTTCATATTTATACAAAACCAGATAGTGATACTTTTAGTGTTAAATGTCTATGTGCTGTCCAATATAAACCATGTTATATGTAAGTCTATACAGGTACAAATGTAAGAGTAAAATAAATTGCCATGTGCAACTTTAGAGAATCCTACCCTAATTCATATGCACATCCAGAGCCATAAGATAGAACATAAAAGGAAGCAAAAAAGGTATACTTTGAACTGCTCCTTAGAGATTATATTTCATTGAGCAAGACAATTTGCATTCATGCTGAGGGAAAGAATTTACAAAGTTAATTGATTTGTCTTTCCTCTAACTTAAATGCTTCTACCTCTCAAATCCTTCCCAAACTCTAGCAGTTATTCATCTTCTATGTTGGCAATGGTTCAAATCTTAAATCTTCTTGAAATTTGGATAAACTCATCTTTTATTTTGATGATAATATCTAGGTAAAGAGTTTCTCTGAGGTCTGGACGGTATTTGATGAGAGTAGAGATGTTTATGGTATGTAAGTTCTTCTGTAGTAGCACTGAGAGTTTTAGTACCTTCTCCCTATTTTAATTTGCAATACTTTTGGGGGTTCTCAAACCATGACATATAATATGATTGGGTTTTCCTGTACCTCATAATGATGTATGATTACAATATATCAGTAAATTAAAAAATAAAGCATAAAGTAAAATTACCTATGTAGTTAAAAGTGAAAGACAAAAATTTGAAAGGAAAATATACTTAAAATCTTGTTCCATTTCACATTAGTCATGTAAAGATTACAGTTTACTTCCTTACATAATTGCTTAACATCAAAGAAAAATGATACTCCCCTTGAGATGTTCCATGTTTACTCTGTGCTGCTATATTCTGCCTACAAAATTCCATATACATCTGTCTTAAAGTCTCCAGAAGTGATATCACAGCAATTCTGCAAATTTCTGTGTCTGTATCAGGACTGCTATTCACCATTCTTTGTGTGGGTGTGGTACCAGGGATTGAACCCAGTGATACTCTACCACTGACCTGTAACCACAGCCCTTTTGATTTTGTATTTTGAGGCAGGTCTTGCTAGGTTGCTGAGGATCTTGCTAAGTTGCTCAGGCTGGTCTTGAACTTGCAATCCTCCTGACTCAGCCCCTCAAGTATTGGGATTACAGATGTTCTTTACCACACCCAGCTCTATTCACCAGTTTTAAAGAAGCTCTTTCTTTTTAGCTGGATAGAGTGTGCAAACTCTATTTTGCATCTTCCATTGAAACTAGCTGTAGTCTTATGAGTAAGTTCTGGACAGTGGATGTTTATTGGAATGATATGAAAATATTCTAGAATGTTTTCTTAAAGGGGGAGTACTTCTTTAAAAGTACTATCCTTCTTTAAAAAAGGAATCCTTCTTGTGTTTCTTTACACTTAGCTGGAAGGCAGGCATAATAATTGTTAGAGCAGCCATCTGAGCACAATGAGGAAGTCACCTGTGAGCATAGCTTGACAACAAAATAGGCCTTTGCAACTGCTACATAATCTTTGCAACATCTGCCTCGGCTCGTATTTAAAAGAAAAATATACTCTTTATTTAAGCCACTGCTATTTTTGTATTTATCAGTTATCTGCACCCAAGCCTAAATTTACCTGATAATGGTGACTTTTTGGATTACTTGCACCTCTTTTGATTTTGCTGGTTGGAAGTACAAAGCAGTGATGACTATTCTCTAGAAACTGTATGCAATTGTTCAGTCTCTGGAAATTTATTTGTCCTATTCCAAGCCTGAGCTTGGTCTTTCCATTAACAGTTATTGCTGTTATTTTTACCCCTTCATAACTCAACTGCAGCTTCTCTGAAAAGATAGGATCTGTCTGAACAGAGTAACAGAGAGAATGGCATTTTGTAATTTGCTGATACAGCTTTTCTTCCAACTTAGAAAATAAGTCTCAAGAGTACTTGGTAAAATCAGCTGCAGTTCAGGGGAGTGCTTTTTACAAGGCTTTACACATACATAGCATTATTAATTATGCAATACTCACCTTGATACTAATTGATAGAAGTGAAAAAGTGATAAAGCTTTTGCATAAGCAAAATAATAATCCAGTTGTACAATATATGGAAATTTTCATGTTTAACACTTATATTACCTCCTTAGAAAATATATTTCTAGACATTAATGTCTGCATTAGGTAGTGTCCATAAAGGTGTACTTTATTTACTTGACAAAAGTCCATATTTTTGCTTTAAAGGTAATTATTAAATATATTTCCATTCAATATTGGACTCTACTCTAAAACTGAGACTTTAACTGTAGTGAAAATATGAAGATATTTGTACCCCTTAACTATACTTAATAATAATGATTACTTTTATTTTCATTGTTTCCTTCATTAACTGTCTTTAACTGTAAACTAAGTTTGAAAAAAGTAATTAGATGAATGTGAAAGAATGGATACTCAATTTGCATTATGATACTAAATAATTTAGGTAGCATGTGTTATATTAATAGTGGAATCTGAATAAAATGTATTAGGCATATTCATTTTTACTTATAAAATAATGAGTTTAAATTAATATATAATTACGTGTCATGTTATTATTACAAGCATGTATACTCACTGGTTTCACTTTTATTAAAATACATTAATTAATTTGATGCAGGGTCAGTATACTTTTGCTTTCTCACCATGACAGATATCATATTTCTTGTGAAAAATGAAAATCTATAAAATTTCAAGGACACTGAAAATAACAATCATTTTTTATCAACAGGTCACTTCTTTTTAGTACACAAAGATGAATATATGACTATACTTTTATCATTTCTAATAGCAATACAAAAGAAAAGGGATTTTTCTATTTTTGTACTGGAGAGCATATTCATTTTAATTAGGATATATTTATCAGATTATCCCTGATATTCCTGAGTTTGTTGATTTTTTTACTTATGAAAACTGTATGTACTTTAATTCTACACCACAATCCTTCAGAATTTAAGTATGATTAGTGTGTGGTTATTTTAGTTTGCTATTTCTAAACACAACTTGATAAAGAGAAGAGAATATAGCATTAAAATTATATATTGTAAAAATTTTCATGGAAGGCATAGCGTTTTAGATTTGAGTTGTAGCTAATAACTTGCAGATATAAACTTGTAGGTATAAACAGGTTATTAAGCTGGATGTGTTGGCACACACATGTAATCCCAGTACTTGGGAGACAAGATGATCACACTTTTGAGGCCAGTTTCAGCAATTTAGAAAGACCCTATCAACTTAGTGAGATCTTGTTTCAAAATAAAATAGAGCTGGAGGTGTAGCTTAGAGGTAGAATACCCCTGGTTCAATTCCTAATACCCACCCTCACTACACACACACACACACACACACACACACACACACACACACATACACACACACAATACAAGTTATTAATCTCTTTCTTTATATGAATGGCATTGGAAATAGTTACCTAAACATGTTCAGTCAGTTGGTTAGCTGCTATATCATAAATTCTGACTTGGTTTACCACACTCCTGACTATAAACACAAATTAACAAAGAGTTCATATCTTGTATACTTTTTGTCCCCAAGGGGAATTTTGAATACTGCTTTCAAATAATAGTCAAAGATACTCACAGCTATTAGACTTTCTATGGATCTCTAGGGATATATGCTTGCTAGTACATCCAGGAATATTGCTTACTTTATATACAATCGATAATATTCTCCTGTATTTTTCACCATTTCTTCCTTTTGTGAAAAAGACAAGAAGGTAAAGAATATCTTATTTTTAAGCAAAGTAGATTTTCACTTCATCGTATATCTGTTATGCCAAAGAGGATTTTAGAAGGAACAATAAACTTTGGCCCTTACTCATTTATTTAGTTGTAATTCTTCAAATGGACTCAGGATTATAGTTTGGGATGAAAATGTAAAAATAACATACAACATGCTCTAATAGAATTAAGCTGGGTCAATTTGGAGATATTCTATAAAATATATATCTGGAAAACTATATCTGGAAAAGAAGATGGATAATTACAGGAGATTGAGTATAGGAAAACTATTATGATATTCACTGTTTCTTTATTCATCTGAGGACTAGTGATGTTTTATAATACTAAATGTTTTAGACTTACAACATTTTTTTTTTTTTTTTTTTTTTGCAGTACTGGGGATTGAACTCAGGGGCATTCTACCTCCGAGCTATACCCCCAGCCCTATTTTTGATTCTTTATTTTGAAACCGAGTCTCATTAAGTTGCAGAGTGCCTCACTAGGTAGCTGAGGCTGGCTGCGAACCCGGATCCTCCGGTCTCAGCCTCCCGAATGCTGGGATTACAAGCGTGCGCCACCACGCCCGGCTTGACTTACAACATTTTTATAGAATAATTTTGCTATATAGAGAAATTAGCCTACAGTATAAGGGAAAAATAAGGAGAAAAATCAGACAAAATACAGTCACTCCAGCTGGGTGTGGTGGCACACGCTTGTAATCCCAGCAGTTGGGAAGCTGAGACCAGAGGATCCTGGTTCGGGGCCAGCCTCAGCTACCTAGTGAGGCCCTCTGCAACTTAGTGAGCCCCTGTTTCAAAATAAAGAATAAAAAATAGGGCTGGGGGTGTAGTTCAGAGGTAGAATGCACCTGAGTTCAATCTCCAGTACCGCAAAATAAATAAATAAATAAATAAATACAGTCACTCCGATCATAACTGTAATCAATTTGGGATTTTTCCACATATATACATATAGTTGAATCATGATAGAACATCATACTTTTTTTTGTCACATATAACAAACATTTTTTTTGTGGTACTGGGGATTGACTCTAGGGGCATTCTACCTCTGAGCCATACCCCAAGCCCTATTTTATTTTGAAACAGAGTCTTGCTAAATTATTGAGGCTGGCTGCGAACCTGCGTATCTCCTGTCTCAACCTCCCAAGTACTGGGATTATAGGTGTGCATGTGCTATCACACCCAGCTTCACAAACATTTTTATATCATGAAATATATAATTAATAATTTTAATGGTTACCAATAATGGTGCCAGCTGAGACATGTGGGCAAGAAATAAAAATCCTATGCCAAGAATAGGTATTTATGCCAAGAAAAGAAAACACTAGTTCTTTCAGGACAGAAAGGTCTTCAGGAAGCGTAGCATCATACCAGAGACTCAGAGTCAGTTTTTCTAGCTAGCATTCAGTGGCAGAGTCATAGCCAGATTAGCTTTGATAAGTAGTGATGATGCAGGCTGAAATACTAGTCCATCTCACTGTGGGGCAGGTCTCTTCCTGGATCCAGGGCAGTTCTAGAGACCTGTCTGTGAACACTGGCCCAGAGTGCTGTTGAGATTGCGGACCAGTCCCTTGGTCCCCAAGGCTGATGCTAAGCTCGATGGCATCTGAGTCTCACAACTGATGGTCCTGCACCATTTCGGGAAGAGGATGGTGCTCCCAGGTCCACTACAAATCTGGAAATAATGCAAGCTGAAACTCAAGTCTGTCCTACTTGTGCTTCTGTCTCTGCTTGGCAGTTGGGTTGGCCTAAAGGTTGTATGTGAGCTCTGACCTGCCTAGTGGGCCTTCTGTTTCTACACGGTATCAGGCTTCATTGCAGTGGGCCTAGCACTGGGCTCTGAGACAAAGGCTTGTGCTAGATTTCAAGCCCTGCTTCCAAACAGGAATGGTCTTGCTCACCCCTCTCTTGCCTGAGTTTGGGGGAAGGGTGGTGGAGGCATTCCTTTGGCTACGTGACTAATGGAGTTTGAGCTGCTCATTCTGTCAGCATTGGCCTGAGTACAAGGGTTGGAGGGGCTCTACCTGGTACTAGGTTTCAAGTCCAAGGCCTGAACTTAATTCCTTTGTGTCTTCAAAGCAGGAGGTTTATATGTCCAAGCTGATTTGAGTTGGAGGAGGGGTGACTTGGATAAATCTTTCCTTCTTGCCTTTTTCAGTGCAATACATCTTATCTTATTAGGCTAAAACTAAGCACCTAGATCTCTCACATAGCTTCCTGTGAAGTTAGTTTGGTGCATAAAAAGCTGTTCAAATTGGTGTATCTATAGGAAGATAATCACTGGAGGATTGTACTCAACCACCTCCTTAACACCATCTCTCTCCAGCCAACTGATGTTCCACCAGGACATCAAGAACATACAAGAGAGACAGAAGAATCTCTTTAATAAGTGGTGCTGGGAAAACTGAATATCCATATGCAGAAGAAAGAAACTAGACCCCTTTCCCTCTTCATCTTAAAATATCAACTCTATAGGATGTGGTGGTGCACTCCTGTAATTCCAGTACTTTGTAGGCTAAGACAGGAGTATCACAGTTTAAGGATAGCCTCAGCAATGTAGCAAGACTCTGAGAAACCTAAAGTGACCATGTTTCAAAACAAAAAACATTAAAAAACATTAAAAGAAGGGATGGGGGTGTAGCTTAAAGGTAGAATTTTCCTGGATTCAATCCCCAGTACCTCATACACAAGCACCCACAGAAAAATAAACTCTAAGTAGATCAAAGACTTAAATGCAGGAACCCAAACTGTGAAAGTATTTGAAGAAAATATAGGAAAAATTCTTTAGGGCATTAATCTGAACAAAGACCTGATGGATATGTCCTCAAAAGCATAGGCAACAAGATCAAAACTAGACAAATGGAATTAACTCAAACTAAAAAGCTTTTCTACAACAAAGGAATCAATCAAAAGAGTTGAAGACAAAACCTATTGTGTAGGTTTTGTCTAATCGGCTTATTCCTTATTTATTTTCCAGATAATAATAATATAAACTTTTCACTAACAATAGGAGAAAATATTTGCCAACTGTTCATGTAACAAGAGATAAAGAACTGATACAACTCAACAGGAAAAGATTATCCAATTAAAAAACTGGATAAATGACCCAAGTAGACATTTCTCAAAGAAGATATAGAAATGGCCAACAAGTATATGAAAAAATGCCCAACATTACTAATCTTCACAGAAACATATCAAAACTACCATGAGATATAATTTCTCCCCAGTTAGAATCACTATTATCAAAAAGACATAACATTTCCAACACATATACAAAAAAGAAAAAAAAAAGAACTACCATCTGATCCAGCAATCCTATTACTGGTATATATCCAAAGGAATCAAAATTAGTATGCTGAAGAGACATCTGCACTTGAAAGCACTATTCACAGTAGCCAAGATATAGAATCAACAACCTAGGTGTCACTTGACAGAAAAGTAGATAAAGAAAATGTAGTATGTAATCACAATGGAATACTGTTCAGCCATAAAAAATAATGAAACTCTGTCAGTTGCAGTAACATGGATGGACCTGGAAGACATAAAGTAAAATAAGCCAGATACACTAAGGACAATTTCACACATTCTCCCTTATAGGAGGGAGCTAAAATGTTATCTCGAAGTAGAGAGTAGAATAGAGACTGGTATGTGCATGGGAGAGGGAGGAATGGAGAGAGGATAGTTAATAGGTATAGGAGTGCAGTTGGAAAGAAGAAATAACTTCTTGTGTTCTATAGCACAATAGATTAGCCATGCTTGATGAGAATAAATTGAATAAAAAGAACTGATAGGATTTTAAACATTTAAAATTGAATAAAAAGAGCTGATAGAGAGGATTTTGAACATTTCAAACACAAATAGATGATGTATAACTAAAATGATATCTATGGCAATTAACCTCATCTGATAATTACATATATTATACATATATTGAAATGTTGCTCTTCACTCCCCAAAATACAACTACAATGTATCAATTAAAATGAAAATTTTAATTTCTCAAGCTAAAACTTGGCCTTGTAAACTAAATAGGAAAATTGTATGAGGTTAGGAGTATGGAAAGGAAACGATCAAAAATGAATTTGGTGAACTTAAGCAGACAACACCTTATGTTGCCAAATCCACATTAAGACAAATTCTCAGTGATGGCATACTTATGGACTCTCTATTCTTTAGAGAATTTTAGGATTCCCAAATCTACCATTCCATGGTGCTGTTAAGACACCAGGGTACCAAGAAAGTATAGTTCTCTCTCTTACTGCAGTATCTCTGAATTAAGAGAAAACTTAGTTCTTGGTGCTGAATTTTTTAACCTATTTTCCAATTTTAAATACATTTGATCATCTAATTCTACTTCGACTGATTTAAGTAAATGTCAATGAGCTCATAGCCCACAGTTAATTTAAATCTATGACATATGAAGTCAGAACTCGATTGGAGAACCATTCTCTTTCTTCCTAATTTTTTTCAGCAAAATAAAAAGGCTTTTTATCTCCTGACCATAAATTGTTATATCCATTGAGTCTAGTTTCTGCAACATAAGAGTTCTATGAGAACCTGGACAATGAGCTAAGGATAATTACTTACCTTTCATAAACAAAGACTAAGATTTTATATATGTATTTTAATAATTATAATTTTTTGAAATATTAACATGTAATTTACATATTAGTGGTTAGAAAATAGATATGTATTAGCCAAGAACCAAATTTCCTTTACTCTGTTAATCTATTTTTTTAAATATAAGTATTGTGAGCCAGGTGCAGTTTTACACTCCTGTAATCCCAGTAGTTGGTAGAGTGAGACAGGAGGATTGCAGGTTCAAGGTCAGTCTCAGTAATTTAGCGAGACCTTCCACAACTTAGTGAGACTACGTTCCAAAATTAAAAAAAAAATAAAATAGGACTTGTGGGTATGGCTTAGTGGTAGAATGCCCTTGGGTTCAATCCCGTAGTACTATAAAAAAGTATTGTGTAGAATTGGTGTCACAAAGGCAAACATTTACAAAAATGAATCAAGAACTGTTTTTGGTTAAGGAAACCTGCAGTCATAAATACTGAACATAAATTTCATTTTTTTAAATGTCCAAAGTGATTTTTTTCATATTCTAATAGGATTCATAAGGATTGCTTCTATTTCAAGAAGGGTTTCAAATTTCCTTTTTTCAGAGGATAAAGTGTTTAATCACCATTTACTTTTATATGAAATCAGTGGTTAATAATGCTGTATAATTCAGAAAGGCAATTATGAAGGAAAATATGCCAAAAATCAGTACAAACTGAAACTCTTGCCAGTAGAAGACAGATGCAATGCAAAACATTTTTATTATTTAAAAAATAGAAAGTAGGATTCAAATTAAGAAGCAGTCTATGGAAAACTGCCACAAATAAACATTTGAAGAAATAATTAGTTGTTGAGGATGCTAGCATCTTCTTAATATCTTGCAGTGTGATATATCAGATACTCCTACCAAAATCAGTAATAAGTCACAGGACCTTTCAGTGTCTATTAATTCAATATTTTTAAATGCTCTTTTTTTCTAAAAAAAAAAAAAAAACATGACCTGTTTTTCAAATTAATGCCTCGCAATTTAATATATTCAGGAACAGCCACCTTCTCAAGATATGTTCTACACTTTAAGTTCATTTTAAAATGTGTTGGGTCAAAACTGTAGTCATTTTATTTTCTCTGTGCATGAAGAAGTATTTACAACGGATCTGTTTTTAAATTAATGCTGTTGGTTTAAAAATGTGAATAATAGTTTCCTAAAGAAAAAAAAAATAGAACTACAGTTGTTTAAAATACCATGTCCAGACAAACCAAAGAAATTTAAGTGACAATAAATCTTCTCTATTCATCTCAAATACCAAAAATTATTTTTGTGTTATTGGTTATTTAACTGTTTATCCAGATATTTGCAATATGAGCATACTAAAGGCATTGCAAATTACCAGAAGGTTTCACCATAGATGAGGAAATGTTTGTATTGTTAAATACCAAGCATGCTTTCCAGAACTTGAAGATGTTGAATAACATTTTGTTCTTGTTTGCAAAATGAGTCAAGAGAATAGACAACAATGAAAACACAAAGAGGGAAGGAAAAAAAGATCAGGTTATATTGTAAAGATTTATAGAGCCCTCCAAAGTATCATCTTCTTAGGTTGTACAACTTTTCTATCCTAGTTTTAAGGGAACATTAAACGTTTTGTTATCATGTTATTAAACTGGAAGAACAACATTACTCAGATTGATACCATTAAAGAGCAAAGGAACATATACTTTTTTATTCTACACCAGACATAAATTATTTTCAAATCCATGTGTATGAAGGAAAATCTTTTCTTGAATGAGATACCCTGGGATGATCTCTGTGTAGATTTCTCTCAGGCACATGGGTTTCATACATAATACATTTTAAAGTTGCTTTGGGGGGGGGGAGATGGTTGTTTTAACATTCTATTTCACACACATGAGCAAACATAGGCTTAACTGATAGTATCACTAGTCTTGTTTATAACTTTTTTGAATTGGTCACATTAGATGGAATTATTTTGGGGAATTTTCAGATTCAGATCATGAGCATGTAATTTAAAAAGCTTGTCAGATCAAGGAATCTACAGAATCTATCATTACATGTAATCATGCTTTAAAAAATAGGTAGAAGATAAGATAAATTCAGAAGAATTCCAATTCTTATGTCTGACATTTAATATGCAGTCCTTATAGAATATAATTTTGAAAGAACATTGATTACTCTCAGATACACACTACTTAAGCACTGTGTATGACATTTCCATTTTTCTTTTTACAATGTTGGCTTTTATTTCACTCAGTGAGGTATTTCTTTGTTGACTTCATTCATTAAATATAGAAGAGAACAAATTCTTAAAAATCTGTTTAAATTCCAGAATAAAACATAAGTACCTCAAAAGACAATGTCAGGGACTATTGCTGTAATTTTTTCTTAATGGAAAGAAACATAATATATACTTAGGGGCATTATATATATATATATATATATATACATATGTATGCATGTATTTTTTTCAGAAGTTTGTGATGGGAGCAAGAGAGGGTAGATGATAAATCAAGCATATTAAGAAATCATTTTAAGAACTATGAATATTGGATGTTACACTGAATATACACAAATATCAGCATAATGGTCATGTGTAGAGGACAAATGAAGAGCCAAAGGAACATATTAACAGAAGCAAAGGGAACATTATTGCACAAACACTTTCACTCATTGTGTGTATAGTAATGTGGTAATTAGAGAAATTAATGGGTGCTGGGGTATTGGTTACTGGGGATTGAATACAGGGGCATTCTACCTCTGAGCTACAACCTTGGTCCTTTTTTAAATTTTATTTTGGGGGTTTTTATACTTTTATTGGTGCATTAACTCCCCCTCTCTCATCACTACCCTTCCTTAGACCACCTCCCTCGCTCCACTGGAGTTTCTCCTCCGTTATCTGAAGCCCCTCTGGTATCCTGATTACTTCTTAGCTTTCACATATGAGAGAAAACGTAAGATCCTTCACTTTCTGTGACTGGCTAATTTCACTTAACATAGTGTTCTCCAGATCCATCTGTTTTCCTGAAAATGAATTAATAATTAATTAATAATTATTAATAATTTTGTTCTTTATTGTTGAGGAGAATTCCATTGTGTGCATATCCCATAATTTTGTAATCCATTCATCTATTGATGGACACCTAGGCTGGTTTCATAATTATGCTACTGTGAATGTGGTACTGTAAACATGGATATGCATGTATCACTATAATATTCTGATTTCAGTCCCTTTGGAAAGATACCCAGGAGTGGTATAGCTGGGTCATATGGTGGATCCATTCCAAGTTTTCTGAGGAATCTCCACGCTGATCTCCATATGTTTTAATTTTGAATCAGGGTCTTGATAAATTACCTCAAACTGGCCTTAAGCCTGTGATACTCCTTTCTGAGCGTCCCATGTAGTGGGATTACAGGCATGCATCACTGTGCCCAACAAGAGAAAATATTAACTGAAAATCCATTGTCTATGTTTAGAATTATTCATCAAACCTTATGAGGTTATTTACCTAAGATCAATTTTCGTGCAAAAGAGTTCTTTTGTGGTAGTATGCTATTGCTGTTGTAACAAAGTATAAAAAATTTATCATATTAATTTATTATTATTTATATTTCCATAGGTCCAACATAGGTTTTATTAGACTAAAATAAAGGTGTCAGTAAGTCAACCCCCCTTCCTTCCTTCCTTCCTTCCTTCCTTCCTTCCTTCCTTCCTTCCTTCCTTTCTTCCCTCCTTCCTTCCTTCTCTCCTCTCCTCTCCTCTCTCTTTCATTTTCTCTTTCCTGCATTCATATATATATATATATATATATATATATATATATATATATATATTTAATTTGACACATAACTGCACATCCCTGGGTAGTATGTTGTGGAATGACCAAATCAGGGTAGATAGCATATCCATCACCCTAAATATTTATCATTTCTCCGTCCATTTCCTTACCCTATCCAGCCCCTAGAGGTCACTTAGATTTGTTGGTTAGTATACCATTTTCTATCTTCAAAGCTATTATTGCAGCATAGTTTCTTTGATCTCTGCTTCTATCTTCACATCTATTTCTGTGACTCTCACCCTCAAGTTTTTCTGTTACAATGACCCCTTGAACCTATCAAGAAAATCTCCCCATCTCAAGATCTTTAATTATATGTGCAAAGTCCCTTTTGTTATATAGGTAATATATTCACAGCTTTCAACAATTAGGATGTGAACATTTTGCATGGAGTCATTATTCAACATGCTGCACCTCTGTACCTCCTTTATTATCTTATACTATGCAAATAACATCTTCATCACAGTCAACACTGTAAACCTTCACAACAGACTCCATGAAAAGCTAAAGTTTTTTTGGTTTTGTTTACCATTTTATACCCCAGTGTGTAGTGCAGTGCCTGGCATATAGCAAGAAATTAGTAAGTCTTGTATAGCAAGCAAGTTATAGCTAGACATGAGTTATGTTTCCCAGTAAAGAGGCTCTATCACCAATATATAGCTTATTTTTAAATTGGTATTATCAATTCTTTATGTATAATATTCTGAAAATTGTTCCCATAGCTTGATTTTACATGAGACTAAAATTCGGTAATAAAAGCATATAAAATATCCTCTCTGCTTTAGCACAACTGTTAAATTGATACACACTCATAAATAGTCCATATAAAGTATCCTCCACTTCAGATTGTAGTTAAACTGGATTGTGACCCATGCTAGATAATTTAATTGCTTAGCCCTATTTTTACTTTTCATGGCTTAACAAGAAAAGAGAAAGCATGTTAAAGAAATTGTAATTTAGTAAAACATTCTGGAAAGTGTTAAATGAATTTAAAAAATCATTTTCTTATATTTTTTTGTTTTTTATTTTATTAATTGGTGCATTGTAATCATACATCTTTGTTAGGTACAAGCTGATAAAGGCATATATGCACACATTTCTCATTTAACCCCTTCCCCAATTCCCACCCCACTCCCTTGCCCTCCCTCCTTCTCAAGTTCAGTTTAGTGATTGACTTTGATATGTTTGTGAAAGTACATCATGTGCATTAGGGTGCCCCCCTTTATCCCCCCACCCCATCCATCACCTTCAGTTAAGTCAACTTCTTTGCTTATCTAGGGTTTCTCCTTTTTCATCTGGAGTCCCTCTTATGCCCCATCATCTCCCCAGGATCTGTATATTAGGGAGAACATATGCTTTTTTACTCTTTGTGACTGACTAATCTCACTTAACATAATGTTTTCCAGTTGCATCCATTTCCCCGCATTAAAAACAAAAACGAAAACATGATTTTGTTTTTCTTTATGGCTGAGTAAAATTCTACTTAAATTTAGGTCATATTAAAGCACACAAAATAATATGTTTGAGATTTACTTCAAGGTTTGGGATAATATGCCCCTCATGTATCTGTAGTAAAGTGTTTTTTATCTGAAAGGAGACTAGTCCAAGAAGATTGAAATCCCTTTAACATAGAAAAAAATGAAATGTACCATCCACAGGTTGCCATGGTTTCAGTTTAGCAGAAAAATGAAATTGGAAAGTCACCAATAAGTTCTGAGAGTATTCTTTTTACAAAAAGAAATCATATCAATGCAGTGTAAAAATGTAACAAGATTTAGTACAATACAGGCACTTTGAAAATTACAAAACCATTAGTCAATATCATATTAAGCTGATTTATTACCCTTTGGAGCTACAGCCTCTTAGCTGCTGATGGGGATCCAGTTAGGAAATAAGATTATGACTCCTTTCTTGAGGTTTTCACACATTACTTTCTGAGAAAATAAAGCAAATTAGATAATAAATCATTGTCCGTATCACTTCTCAACTAGTGCCAATCTAAGAGGTGGATATTCAGGTTGAAAATTATTTCTCCCTCCCCTGAATCAACAATATATATAGTCACTTTCAATCAAATGATGCATGAGACTCCTTGATTGGAAAGAAAGCTATAGAATCTGAACTAGGTTAAAGAACCAAAAAAAAAAAAAAAAAAATTCAAAGGGCAATACTTTCCTAGATCACACTCTAAGAGTTTCTTGAACAGTGTCCAATATGAAGCTACAAAGGAGGTTTTGGATTACCCTATGTGGGTTTCTGCTTCAGTCACATACCTCCCTACTCCATGGGTTTAATTCATTAACCAGATAAGGAAAGTCTAATGATTGATTTACATTCATACAATTGCCTTTTTGCTCACCTTACTGATAGGATCAAGATATTACTTTTTAGCAAAAAAAGAGCAAAAAATGATGGAGAAGGTAGAACAGTGTCCCTCAAAAGATGCCTATGATCAAATTCCCAAAAGTTTTGAATATGTTATGTTAAATTGGAGTTAAATTGGCAGATGGAATGAAGTCTACTAATCAGGTAACCTTAAAATAGGGAGATAATTTTGGATTATCCAGCTGTATCCAATGTAAACACAAGGATTCCTAAAAGTGGGAGAGTAGAACAAAAAAGCCAGAGAAAGATAAATTGTGATGGAAGTAAGACCAGATGGATGCTATTCTTCTTTTTTGAAAATCAAGGCATGGAGCCATGAGCCAAGAATGACGATGGTCTGTAGAAGCTGGAAAAAATACAAGGAAATGGAGAGTCTCTTAAAGTCCTCAGAAGGAACACAGGCTACAGAAACCTTGATTTTAGCCCAGTAAGACCTGTTTTGTGCTTATGACCTACAGAATATAGACTAAGACGTTTATGTTGTTTTAAGCCACTATGTTTATAGTGATATGTTGTAGTATGGTAATGATTGAAAACTAATACAAAGGAAACAATAAAAATATGATTAGAGAACAATTTTTATGAGCAAGAAAAATCGTATTTTCACAGTCATATACTATAATTCTAAACAATCATTATTATTATTGATTTTAGTTTGTTTTCATGAGTTTGACATTGGAGGAAATTGCAGCTGCATGTGAATATATTTCTTCCAGTATCAACTACTGCCATTTACACTGATAAATGTTTCCTTTTAGGGAGAAATTCTGATGATTTTACATATTTTATTTATGTTACAGGAATCAAATTATATATATTTTAATTTTTGGAAAACTTGGTATTTAGCCTTATCATTTTGTGTATCATTTTTGTATTTAGCCATATCATTTTCATATCACATGTACATTGCTTCTGTCAACATCAAAGCTATTATTTCCCAAGTAGCTGTTTTAATTTAAAATATTCAGATTAAGCTATATATATTTTTATAAACCTCAAATTGCCTTTTAAAATACTTCAATTTTTCAAAAAATCATCCTCATTCACTTTTTTTGTTTCAAAATTCCTGATTTGTTATGTTCAAGAAACTTATATCGAGCTAGCTGGTCTCTCCAGGATTATTTAGAATACATGTTTTTCTTCATCTTTGACTTTATAAACAGAAACTGTATGCATATACACCTATAATATAAATTATATTAGGATAATATATACTTGGAAACAGAGTCGGATTTTACCTAACATATTAAAAATTGACACTGACGTGTTGTTTCTTTGATTCCTATTAAGAATAAGAAAAAGGGAAACTTTCTTTCTAGGAAAAGACTTGATTTAAAGTATCCTCACCCTAAGAAAAAGTATGTAAGGTAATGCTTATGTTAATTAGTTTGATTTAGCCATTCTGGAATGAACATATTTATCTAAACATCATGTTGTGCACTACAGATATGTACAATTTTGTCAATTTAAAATTCACAAAAAGAGTTTTAGCAGCATTAGGAAAACTTGTTTCCAACGAGGTATGGTAGTATACTCCTGTAATTCCAGTATTTGGGAGGCTGAGACAGAAGGATTGCAGGTTTAAGCTCAAAATAAGTTAGTGAGACTCGGTTTCAAAATAAAAATAAAAAGCTCTCCAGGTGTAGTTCAGTGGTTGAATACTCCTGAGTTCAATTCAGAGTACCATACAAAACAGGAAAAAAATTTTGTTTCCAACCTATAGTAAAAATTAGCCATGTCAATTTTATTAAAAAATGTCCCAGTTTATCAATGGCCAGCATATAGGCTTTTGGAAATCAGCCAAACCAGCCAATCTGTCTGTGATAGCCTTGTTTTTCTTTTCTTCTTCTTCTTTTTTTTTTTTTTTTTTTTTTGGCTATTGAGAATTGAACCCCCAGAAGCATTCTATCTCTGAGATACATCCCTTTTTACATTTTGTTTTTTTGAAACAGGTTCTTGCTAGGTAGCTGAGAGTCTTTGGTATGTTGCTGAGGTTGTCATGAATCTGCAATCCTCCTGTCTCAATCCCCCAAGTACTGGGATTACATGAGTATGCCACTATGCCCAACTAGCCTTACCTTTCTTAAAGTGTACTTATCAGCAACAGTCACTCTATGCTAATAATGTTTCAATGACTAAAAATCAATCAGTATCTTAAGACTCCTATTTCTTTTTTTACACATTTTTATGAATGCACATAGCTTTATTTGATCTGTTTCTTTCGCTACCTCTCCTTTCCCTTTCTTCTTTCCTCCACCAATCTCCCTCCACTATGCTAGTGGTCTTTCTCCTAATTTCCAAAAGTTCCCTTTTATTTTTTCTCTCCAGCTTCCACATATGAGAGAAAACATGTGGCTCTTGACTTTCTGAGTCTGGCTGATCTTACTTAGCATTATGTTCTCTAGTTCCATACATTTTCCTACAAATTACATAATTCCATTCTTCTTTATGGCTGAGTAAATTTCCACTGTGTGTGTGTATGTGTGGTGTGTGTATTTGTGCATGTGCACGTATCACATTTTCTTTATTCACAGATACCTACGTTGGTTCCATAACTGGGCTATTGTGAATTGTGCTGCTATAAACATGGGTATGCATCTATCACTATAGTATTCTGATTGTAATTTTTTTGGAAAGACATTGAGGATTAAACACCCCTATTTCTGAAATCGGCCAATTCCTGAACTCTTTGCTTCTCTACACTCTATGAAATGTCCAATTACTTTGTTCAGAGGGATTGTGTGGTACAAACACGATTCTCCTTTGCTTAATAAGCAATAAATGCAGAACTTAGTTTCAGATGCTTTAATACTATAATTGATACTGACTTCTATACCATCCAGCCTTTTTTAAAATCCATTTATGCCTAAGGAATAAACACACAAATGCACTAGAGGTCAAGAATAAATTTAAAACTGGCAATAAATTTTTCAGTGTAGTTTTTTTTTCTATTGATACCTTAATATTCTATATATCAGCTTAAATTTTTAATTTTATTTTTTTATTATTTAATTAATTGGTACATTGTAATCATACATCTTTTAGTTTTCATCTTATAAATCAGTTATTCAAGTAAAGATCTGTCTTAGCCGGGCGTGGTGGCGCATGCTTGTAATCCCAGCATTTGGGAGGCTGAGACCAGAGGATCCGGGTTCGCGTCCAGCCTAGCTACCTAGTGAGGCCTCCGCAACTTAGTGAGACTCGGTTTCAAAATAAAGAATAAAAAATAGGGCTGGGGGTATAAGCTCGGAGGTAGAATGCCCCTGAGTTCAACCCCCAGTACCGCAAAAAAAAAAAAAAAAATCTGTCTTTTAATTTTTCTTTCATTCCTTTATTTCTCTGCAGTAATGAATATAAGGGCTTAACTGTTTTTTTGTTTTGTTTTGTTTTTTAGTTTTGTTTTTTTAACTTTTATGGGAAAAATGGAACCTTGTATTAGCAAACTGTATGGGAATTTAGATAATTTGTTCTTCTGGTTGCAAGAGAGAGGAGGAATTCCAGTTGAATTGTTTTCCTGTGGATTTAATTCTTTTTTGTATTAGATACACAGTGGCAGAACTGTCCTAGCATTTGGGTTGGTGGCCATGTTTATTAAAGATATTCTGAATCTGACATACAAAATCTATGATTCTAGACATTTGTTCTTCTCATTGAAGTTCATTTGTGTACCTTTGGTTTGGGGTAAGGCTCAAGTAAGCCATCTTATTTTATCAACACTGTGCTGTCACTCTAGAGGCTTTCAAGTTCCTATAAGTTCAACTCAGGGAACTGTACCTCACCTACCCCTGATATTTCTAAGATCTCCCATACATGGTACACCCTTTTCATGGTTTCAGCCCCATTGTGAGTAGAATGAAGACACCAATGTCTAACCTCTTCCTGATACCCTTCTCTTCTACTTCTTATACAACATTTAGGAAGAAAAGTAGATGTACCACTTATTTTTTAAACATGGATTTCCCTGAATCGCATCTTTCTTCTTCCCTAAGAAACTAAAACTCATAACTCAGTAAGGTAAAATGTTTATCCTTTCTAAAACATGGAGTAATTCTATGATTAGATCTTCCAAGGCTATTGAAACCTAAGTAAATTGAGAAAATCCCTTTCTCTCTTGATAAAATTTGACTTTTAAGATTACTAACATGTTTTTAGTTCAAAGAAAGTTGATTTTGAGTTTCAAAAGCTGCCTAGTGAGCTCCAATTTCTCTTTATATTGTTGTTCTGATAATTCTAATCTTTCCTAAGTCAAATAAATGCCTCCAACGTAATAAAGGAAAATCATAAGCACAGGAATGTAAAATAAATGAAAATGAATTGGCTTTGTTGAAAATGGTATCTCAAATATTAAGATTCAAAATTTTGCCAAAATATCTCAAACATTTTGAGAATATATTACTATCTTTTTTTTTTCCGGTATTGGGGATTGAACTCAGGGGTATTCTACCTCCGAGCTATACCCCCAGCCCTATTTTTTATTCTTTATTTTGAAATCGAGTCTCACTAAGTTGCTGAGTGCCTCACTAGGTAGCTGAGGCTTGCCAGGAACCCGGATCCTCTGGTCTCAGCCTCCCGAATGCTGGGATTACAAGCGTGCGCCACCACGCCCGGCTGAGAATATATTACTATCTAATAGTTGTGGTTTTAGTAACTCAAAGTACACAATAGTACAGTACACAAATAACTTATGTACATGTGGAGATTGCTCATAATTAAAAAGTCTGACAAACTAAAAGTCATATATGCTTCCAAGCTGTGAGTCCCTCAGTGTTTAACACTGAATTAGTATACTCTTTTTTTCTTTGAGACTAGAAATGGAGAAAGTCTTTAACCTAGATATCATGTGGATATTTTTGTGTTGTGAGTTGGTGGAGTCAGAAGGAGGCAATGACTCAAAGGGATACTCACTCAGTAATAATAAGAAAAAAAAAGTAGAGAGAAAGTGAAAGAGTTTCCAAGTGGCAAGTAATTTCTGTTGAACAATATTGAGAAGATATAAATCAAACATAAAGTCTTACACATTGTAGAACTCACCAAAAACAGTAGAGTGGAATGAATTGTTGTGGTCACATAATTAATCATTACATTCAGATGTCCAGGAAGAGTGCCAAGTCTTATCTGATACTGTTTTATATTATTTGTGTGGTTTATGGAATAACGACAACCCCAACTTCTATTAAATCTCATGTTATTTGCAGGGAAATGGATGGAACTGGAAAATAGTATGTTAAGTGAGATTAGTCAGTCACAAAAAGTAAAAAATCAAGAGCATGCCCCTGAATAGAAATTCATCGATTCCCAGAAGTTAACCAAGGGATTGCCAACAAAAAAAGACAAGACTTTTTCTGGTAATATTTTGGGATCTAGTAGTATCAAGTAAATAATTGCTCTCACTGCTTTTCAGTGGTTGTTTTTGTTTACTGAAGAGAAAATTAGAGGCTAGGTATGTGGCTCAGTGGTAGACCACTTGCCTAGCATATGCAAGGCCCTGGGTTTGATTTTCAGGACCACATACACTGGAAAGAAAGAAGAAAGAAAAGAAAGAAAGAAAGAAAGAAAGAAAGAAAGAAAGAAAGAAAGAAAGAAAGAAAGAAAGAAAGAAAGAAAGAAAGAAAGAAAGAAAGAAAGAAAGAAATAGAATACCCAAGTAAGTCCTAGTTAAAAAGAGAAAAAAATGATAGTGATAGTTAGCTAAGAAGTAAATAATTAAAACACCCATTGATTATCTAGTTTACGAAAAAGTAACTCTCATGTGTACCATGTAAAATAAAGTCTATGAACAGATGACTAATACCTTTAGTATGAAGTCTTTTTTAGTCACTTCCTATTTTATAGATGCCAATACCACTAGCACTGTTTTACATGCTATTTTATATATTTCTAAAATATTAAAAATATTTTGAGGTAGGTATTATAGTATTGAAGTTTTAATGAAATATAAACTCCATGTCTCCTGGGATCATTTTTATCCACCTTTTCGTATTTCTACACAATGCTTTAGTTCCAAACTGAATCACTGTAATTTAAGACGATGTCAAAATCTCACCAGTCTTGTTCTGTCTGCTTAAGACCCAAGGCCAAATAGCCTTGGAAAATTGGCAGAGTTTAAGGTGAAATCTATAAATGTTGACTGAGATTAATCAATGTGGATTCTAAGAAGTAGATCGCTGTCTTGCTCAGTCATTTTTTCACTTGTGAAGTTCAAGATACTTCCATTCACTGTTAGAATCAATAATCTTTGTAAGTGATGCAACCATGGGCACTTGAGCAAGTACAAATGAGCCAGTTTAGTTATGTCATTTACTTGAAATATTATATGCCATTCTCCAAATATCCTTACATGCCATCAGGATTACTACCACTTCCTAAAGAAAGAAAACATGAAATAAGCATTACTAAACTACAAAAGGTATGCGATGATCTCTATATATTTCTTCATTATATTTGAATTCACTCAATTTATAAGAATTATTCTGCTAGATGAAGGTTTATACTTTCAGATATTTAGTGTATTACAAGAATTTTCTCTTGGCTTAGAGGGTCCATTACCTGAGGTGGGAAAAAGTCTAGTGGCTTGATTTTAGAACTAGGGAATAGTTGCTCCATTGTTTGTTTAACTTTTTAATTTCTAGAAAACAACTTGCTTTCTTTGATACTCTTCAGTAGATCCCTTCTCTTAAAAGAAAAAATTACATAGTTTCTGAAAGTATAAATCCATTTTTCTCTTTCTAACAAATTTCTGAATCCATATTTTTTCATTGGCACATGTTTAAAAGAAATTAGAATGCATTATTTATTAGAATTATTCCCATGGTTTTATGTTTATTAAAATTGGATATTAATACACATTTAAAAATTGTGGTACTTTACAGAATCATCAATATATGCAGTTGGCAGACTTATGAGGTCTTCACATGTCTAGCACATTTTATCCTTATGTGTTTTTAAGTGCATCTTATCCATAATTGGGCATTATATTCCCATGACAATTTATACACATATCAAAGATACAATCTCTGGAGAGGGAGGATAGATAACCCAAAATCTATTAATATATGTTATTTATATAAACAAGGTGAGGAGAGATCAAAGGGAAGCAGGACCTGACTTTTAAAAGAAAGTAGATCTCAGTGTAATATTTTTCTAGAAAGTTAAGTATTGTATATTTTCTCTCATATGTGGAAGCTAGAGAGAAAATGGGATGCGTAGGGACTTTGAATAAATGTGGAGAGAGACCAGTATAATAAAGGAAGAGGATTGGGGGAAGGAAGTGGAGAGAGGAAAAATGAGGGTTGAGGAAGGAAACAGTTTAAATAATGCAGTGGTAATATATAAAGGTATTAGTACCAGTTTCACTGAAATGTGAGGTGAAGGAAGATGATTAGAGGGTTGGGATCTTGAAGGAAGTACATCAAGAACTGTGTGCATGCATGTTGGTATCCCACTGAACTTTACTATGAAGTATAATTGCAGTATACCAATAAAAGTGTAAAAAAGAGAGAGTAGAATTCAAAAACACATCCTAAAGGAGATGACAAAAACCAAGGCATGAGGAATCAGAGGGAGTTAGAAGGAAGGAGAGCAATGTTTCCAAGATAATGACATTGAGTCTACAAAACCATTTTTGAAAGTTCTCCCTTTCCATTTTTATTGGATTAGTACAATTATGATCTTCCCTTTAATGTCAAACCCCAATCTATTCTCCCAAAAGCTAATAGAATAAGTTTTCAAAAATAAAATTTGATTATATTACTATCAAAGTTAAAATTTATAATAGCTCACCATAAAGATTAGGAGAAAATACAGTCTTTTATTAGTCCTACTATGATTTTTGACTCATGTTCTGTTAATCTCTTTGATATGTTACTTTTATATTTTAAAAATTTCATTTAGGACAATCACTTATACCAATGGACTTCTAATAAATGCTCCTATAAACCCAATAGCCACGTTTATTCTTAGAATGTAGACCAAAAATATGTCTATGAATCCACAGCTGTGTTTACTAGAGGAATGTTGACAATATTGTACATTGCATTCTGTATTCTTTTTGTGAATATTCTTGAAAGAAATCTCTAGTTTGACTCAGAAATAGCTATATTTCTTCTGAGGAACTGTTTGACTTCTGGTGTATATTTTGAATTGTTTACTAGTCACCTGTTTGGTCTAATATAGTGATTAGAATCCAGAACATACTATCTTCCATGAGGAAATGTTTGGAATTGTATGACAAGTTTGAAATTTATCTTATATTTGTCTTTATCTTATTTCACCATCTTAACTTATTTTGAACTCATTTTTCTCATCCATTTAGTTTTATTTCATATAGGTATAACGTGTGTCTTTGAAATTCACATTAAGTCTTCTCACAAATGACATTACTTAAGGAAAGAAGGAAGAGTGGGAGAGAGTAGATCAATGGAAGGGGCAGGAAGAGAAATAAAAATACAGATTTCTCCCAACTTCATATTTTTAAAGGACAAAATAAAGGAGAAAGACAAACTACTCTTCTACACTCAACTTATAAGACTTTATACGAGGCTTCTTCCTTCTGTTTCTAAAATAAATCTTTTATAAAACAACTTTTTAAAGAACAAAGAATATCTTAACTTGGCAGATTAGATGACAAAAATAATTTGTCTGTTCAGAATTTATTGGGGGGCATACATTTTCCATTTTTAGTCCAGATGACTAGGGAGATACTCCTCTGACTCCCAAGATACAGGAGCTCTTTCATAGTGTGACCCTAGCCAATTAGCACATCCCAACCCCCAAGCAAAATGATGGGCTTGGAAATAGACTTATGACCTAAAGCTAGCAAGTCAGAATCCTTTTGTAAGATTTTTGATGGAACTAGTATCACAAATAAGAAGGAGAGAAGCATAAGGCTGCCGATGGCTTTTGTGCTTCCATTTACAGAAGCTTTAGAATCAGGCCATCACTAAAGGCTGCAGGGCTGAATGCAGGGATAGAAAGAAAGTTAACCTAATGCAATTAGACTTTGTAGTTATATAAGCCAATTATATTCTTTGTTACTTAAAATAGTTTGAGAAGATTCTTTGTCATCTGCAAACTAAAGTGTCACAAATAAAACAAATGTATAAGTCATTGATTCAAGCAGAGAACAGAGATTTTATAACTTTGTAATAGCAATAGCCAACATTTAGAAGGTACATTTCTCCCCTCTGTTCAGTGAACACACTATCTTTCAAATCTTTGATATATAAGCTTGCACATGCTTTTTTCACAATCTATAAAAGGTTTAAATATTGCTTTTACTGTAACTCTAATAACCTTTATTCATGTATAGAGTCCACAAAAGGGAAACAAAAGATAATATATTGCCTTTGGAAATATATTAAAAACAATAATTTGAAATACTAATATAACTGGCATTACCTCACATTATAAGGTAGCCAACTCTAAAAAAAAAGAGAATTCTGATATACCAGTGTTATTTCAAGGATGGAACCAAACCAATTATATTAAACCATCATTCTGAACCTCATTATGATGTAAAATTACAACGCACAAATAAAATTATATTTTAAAAATCAAAGGTCCTAAAATTCTGCACTACAAATATTCCTAATTGATGGCATCTGTACATTTATTTCTCTGATACCATTATCCAAATTTGACATCTGTCTTAAGATAGTGGTCATCGTATATTCAGATATTATCTATCTTCATAATTTTATTCTTTAGGATCATAATCAGTGACAAGGGCATAGTAAGTCACAATTTTTTTGAGAATCATCTTACCTCAATTTTCTAGATGTTTTATACAAAATATAAATGAAATTATATCTGTGTTATAAATGCAGATTTTTCTAATATCCTGTATTTCTGTCTTTTTTGAATTAAAATATAAAGAGTCTGCTTCTTATCTATGTAGGTAGAAGACAGGGAAGAAATATGCCATTTCTAAACAATAATATGTTTCTTCTCTATCTACTAGGATTACTAACAAGATAAAATATGTGTCCAAAAAAAAAGTGCAAAGCCACAATTTGACTTTTAATCAGTAAGAGAATCAAATTATTCTCCTTACTCTCTTATTCCTTCTCTATTCCACCTATCTAATTTCTTTACTGTGATCATTATAGTAAATCTTTCAAAATGGAACAAAGGGGGACAAAATAATTGACCATGTCAAGGCTGTAGGAGTTAAATGAGTAATTTACAACTCAGAGAAATCCTACTGGGATTAAACATCAGTACTGTCATGGGTGACTTTCAAGGTGATATTGAATCTCTCCTTGACACTTGACACAATATATCCATGCTGATTTCTCTCTTAAACCATACAACCTATGAACCTGAACATCTCCACTTAATATTCCAGTTCCTTTTTAAGCACTCTTATGTTTTATTTTTCTCTCTGCCACCTATGTGCTCTGAAAATGCTCCAATATTACTCCCCTTTCATCTTATTTTATAGACTCCTGAAGTAGATACTGTTTAATATGACATAGTAATAATCCCATCTACAGTTTCTCTTCTAAGGTATAGCATTTATATCATTAGAAAATGGTTAATTATTAACTCAGCCTCATACTAATAATAGTGCTTACATACACCAAACTATACTAACAATTCAAAAAATACAGATGGAATATTCATTCTCTGGATCAGCCCAAATTGTCATCTGTCCATTTTCTAGTGAATTGTGATAAATCTTGATTTTGTCTTAATAAATTACTTTCTTAGAGATTTGGGACTCTTCAGTTTTAGACAGTGTTAATTACACACATACACCAAATGCTCATTTGACTACCTCCTCCTTTCCAACCAGCAATAAATATTATTTATTTATAATAAATAATTTAGATCAGAAGCAGGTTGATGAGATAAGCAGAGAGAAGGTAGAGGTCATTCATCACTCATCCCTGTTGTCCATGTGGGAAGGAATAGGTCACAGGCTTATGGCTAACCCTAAGTACCTAACTTAAAAACTAGAAGATATGTTCAGATTGATATTAATATGGAAAACCAACACTGTAAAGCATCATGCCACAAATTGAGGCTCATTGGCCACTAAAGTATGACTTCTTATCTTTACAGAATTTGAATGGTAGAAATGATATATAAATAAACAATACAGTGCATTTTGACAAGAGATGAAATGTATGTCAAGTTATTAAGCTAACAAAGATGAGAGTTACCTACATCACACTGAGAGATTCAAACAACTACCTTAAAGAGAATGTACTCGGTATGAGTTTTGAAGGATAATAACACCTTAGCTGGGAAGAGAAAATAGTGATTCCAAACTCACAAAATGGTAAGGATAAAGGAAACAATATATGATAAAGCCAAATAATTTATGGTGTAAGAAAGGGTAAGCAGACCAAGTGTTCTTCATAGAAGTAGCTATATGGAAGAAATTGCCTGACATGAGCTATGGTATTTGACATGAAAACCAATGCATCAAAAATCAGGAGAGAAATGACCCTGATAAATATCCCAGAGCTGATTCTCCACACATCTCCAGTCTCCCTTTTGGTGTCCTATTAGAGGAACCCACCCAGAGGGCAAGGCAACCTGTGGTGTGGTCTATAAAGGTCCATCTCATACTGTTTAGAGGAAAATAGAGCAGCTGGTGGTGGATGTGACAGAGATCACACAAAAAAAGACACCCAGTATTGCTGAAGTCAGTTATTATATTGGGCTTATGATAAAATGCACAATTGAATTGACTCCTTGGTAATCTAAAATAAAATGGCAAAAGTACAGATCATATAGCTGACATAATGAAAAATGAAGAGGAGCAATCAGCAGAATTTTGTAGAAGGTAGTAGAATACCCCTGGGTAGAATGCCCCTGAGTACAATCAGCAGTGCAACACATATATGCATACACACACACACACACACACACACACACACACACATACACACACCACACACCCAAGAATGAGTTAGGAAGAATGCCCCTGTGCCATCTTTAGAAAAGATTGTAAGCAATTGATATAATTTATTCTTTGAATTACACCAATTAGCCTGGAGTTTTTGGTTTGGAACATTATTTTTTATTGACTTAATTAAGTTTATAGATATTGATCTATTAAATTTGTATTTTTATATTTGTACAACTTTTGACACTGATGCCTGAACCCAGAGCATTCTACTTCTGAGCTATACCCAAGTTTTATGTTATTATTTACTAAGTTGCAGAGGGCTCTACTGTAAATTTCTGAGATTGTCCTTGACCTGCAATCCTCCTGTCTCCACCTCCCAAGTACTGGGATTACAGGCATGCACCACCACACCCAACTCTATCTCATTCTTTGAGATCAGAGTACCTTAATATAGAACCAGAAGACATTACAGAAAAATTAACTACAGACCATATCTCTACTCCTAAATATAGAATGAAACTTCTTAATAAAATATTAGCAAATTTAATCAATGTATAAAAAGAGTTATATACCATAACCAAATGAAATTTATTGCAGTATGCAAGATTTTCAAAGGTTCAACATTTGAAAATGAAATAATGTCCATCACATCCAAAGGCTAAAGAAAAAAAATCACATCAATAGATGTAGATGTCACATTGCATTTGACAAATCCAACCAACCATTTATGGTAAAAATTCTCAGTAACTACCAGTAAAATGGAACTATTCTACTTGTTAAAGAACAAGTATAAAACAGCATACGGGCACCATCATCCTTAGTCTCAGTATATTTAAGTTGGTGTAAAAACTAAGGACAATTATAAGTGATATATATTATATATTAGTTATAAATTATATATATGTATATATATATTCATGACATTATTTCAGTTTTTGCCATTTTAAACCCTACACCTACAGTAAGAATTAAGTTATTTCACAACATGAAATTTCTAAGAATTTATTTTCTTGAGTTATATATCCTTTAAATTTTCATATCAGATTTCCTGTTTTACTCCTTTCTCTGTCTCTCATGTTTTTATATTTGTAATCCTGTTTCACTTTCAGTTGCTTACATTTTTTGGTTCCTGAGGAATGTGGCTCCTGGTAAAGTAAAGCCTTGCTTTGATCTGTCAGATATGATCATAAGAAAAAAAAAAAAAAAGCTTTAACAAGGCTCATGGTAAATACTTCCTTCTCCACATGCGTCTTGGTGCACAGCACATGGACTGCCGTTTCTTTTTTTTTATTTTTAATTTTATTGGTGCATTGTAACCATACATCTTCAGGAGGTACAAGCTGGTACACAGTAACAATTAACCCTTCCCCAATTTCCACCCCATTGACTTTGATATGTTTGTGAATGTACATCATGTACATTAGGGTGTTTCCCTGCCCCTCCTCCCATCATCTTCAGATAGGTCACCTTCTTTGCTCATATAGGGCTTTCTTTCTTCTTCATCTAGAGTCCCTCCTATAACCCACATTCTCCATAGATTTCCTCGAGAGAGCATCCAATTTTTTAATTTTGTGATTTACTAATTTCATTTAACAGTGTTATCCAGGTCCCTCCATTTTCCTAAAAATGACATAATTTTGTTCTTCTTTATGGTTGAATAAAATTCCATTGTGTACATAGCCCATAGTTTTGTAATCCATTCATCTGTTTGCGGACATCTTGGCTGGTTCCATAGTTTGGCAATTGTGAATTGTGTGGCTATAAACATAGATACACATGCATTAGTGTGGTAGTTTGGTTTCCATTCTTTTGAGTAGATACCAATACCCAGAAGTGGTATTGCTGGATCATATGGTAGGTTCATTCCCATTTGTCTGAGGATGCTCCATACTGTTTTCCAAAGTGGTTGCACTAATCTACAATTCCACCAACAATGTATTAGAGTTCACACTTCTCCACATCCTAGCCAGCATTTGTTGTTGCTTGTGTTTTTGATAATTGCCATTCTAATCGGGGTTAGGTGAAATCTTAGTGTAGTTTTGATTTGCATCTCTCTGATTGCTAATGATGTTGAACATTTCCTAATACATTTATTGGCCATTTGTGTCTCTTCCTTTGTGAAGTGTCTATTTAGTACACTTGCCAATTTTTGATTGGGTTATTTTATTTGTAGCAGTGAGTTTCTTGAGTTATCTGTATATTTTGGGTATTAGTCATCTATTATAGGAGTTGTTGCCAAAAATTTTCTCCCATTTTGTCAGCTCTCTGTTGAGGTCTTTGGTAGTGTCCTTTACGGCACAGAAGCTCTTCATTTTAATGCAATCCCATATATTGATCTTCCTTTGAATTCTTGTACCTTTGGGGTCTTATTGAGAATAATTTTAACTGTGCCTATGTGTTGAAGTGTTGGATCTATGCCCTGTTCAAGTAGCTGCAAGGTCTCTGGTCTGATTTCCAGGTCTTTGATCAATCTTGAATTGACTCTTGAGCAGGATGAGAAAGTGGGGTTTATTCTACTTTTGTGCAAATGATTAACCAGTTTTGCCAAAATCATTTGTTGAAAAGGCTAATCTTTTTTCCAGTATATGTTTTTGTCTCCTTTGTCAAAAATTATTTGGCTGTAAGTGTGCATATTTTTTCTGAGTCTTCTATTCTGCTCCATTGTTCTATTTCTGCTTTTGTGCCAGTACCATGCTGTTTTTATTACTGTGGCTTTCTAGTGTAGTTTGAAGCCAGGTAGTGTGATGCCTCCTGTGTGGTTCTTGTTGCTAAGAAGTACTTTGACTATTCTGGGCTTTTTGTTGTTCCAAATGAATTTAATTATTGATTTTTCTATATCTTTAAGGAATGACCTTGGTAATTTAATGGGTATCATGTTGAATCTGTAGGTCACTTTTAAAAGAATGGCTATTTTGATAATATTTATTCTGCCTATCTAAGAGCATGGACGATCTTTCCATCTTCTAAGGTCTTCTATTTCTTTCTTCAATGTTTTATAGTTTTCCTTGTGGATATCTTTTACCTCTTTGGTTAGATTTATTCCTAGATATTTCATTTTGGGGGGGAATATTGTGAGTGGAAATGTTTTCTGTATTTCTTTTTCAGCAGATTTATAGTTGACATATAGGAAAGCTTCTTATTTTTTAAGATTGATTTTATATTCAGCCACTTTGCTGAAAATTTGTTGATCAGTTCTATAAGTGTTTGGTTGAGTTTGTTGGATCTTAGTATTATGCCATCTGCAAAAAGGGACAGTTTTAGTTCTTCCTTTCCTATTTGGACTTCTTTGATTTCCTTCTCTTGCCTTATTTCTCTGGCTAGAGTCTCAAGTACTATGTTGAACAGAAGTGGTGATAATGGATACCCTTGTCTTGTTCCTGTTTTTAGTGGGAACTCTTGAATTTTTTCCTCATTTAATATGATATCGGCTGTGGGTCTATTGTATAATGCCTCTATGATGTTGAGGTAGGTTCCTTCTATTCTGATTGTCTGCAGTGCTTTTAGCATGAATGTGTATTGGATTTTGTCGAATGCTTTTTCAGCATCTTTGGTTCTGTTTATGTGGTGAATTACAAGGATTGTTTTTTCAAATGTTAAACCAGCCCTGCATCCCTAGGATGAACCTAACTTGGTCATGGTGTATAATTTTCTTGATGTGATTTTGAATGCTCATTGCTGTTATTTTGTTTAGCAGTTTTGTGTCTAAGTTTATCAATGATTTAGGCCTATAGTTTTCTTGAGCTGTCTTTATTTGGTTTTGATATTAATGTGATGTTGGCCTTATAGAATGTATTTGGAAGAGTCCTGTTTCTTTCTATTTTGTGGAATACATTTAGGAATATTGAGATTAGCTCTTCTATAAAGGCTTTGTAAAATTTACTTGGGAAACCATCTGTTATTGGGCTTTTGTTTGATAGTAGATTTTTTATTGCTGCTTCAATCTCTTTGATTGCTATTGGTTGGTTGAAGTTTTCTATATCTTCTTGAGTCAATTTAGGAAGTTTGTTCAAGTCTAGAAATTCATCAATTTCTTCTTGATTTTCTGTTTTGTTGGAGTATAGTTTTTCAAAGTAATGTCTGATAATCCTCTGGATTTCCACACTGTTAGTGGTAATACCACCTTTTTCTTTTTATTTTGGTAATTTTGCTTAGTTCCCTGTCTCTTTTGGTTAGGCTGGCTAGTAGTTTATCTATCTTGTTTATTTTTTCAAGAAACCAGCTTTTGGTTTTGTTGATTTTCTGTATTGTTTTTTTATTCTCTATTTCATTAATTTTGCTCTGATTTTCATGATTTCCTGTCTTCTACTGGCTTTGAGGTTGGACTGTTCTTGTTTTTCAAGGGCTTTGAGCTGTGTCATTAGGTTATTTATTTGGTGAGTTTCCATTCTTCTTATATGGGCACTCAGTGCTATAAATTTTCCTCTTAGTACTGCCTTTAAGGTGTCCCAGAGGTTTTGATATGTTGTGTCTCTATTTTCATTTGTTTCTAGGAATTTCTTAATTTCTATGCTTACTTCTTCTATGACCCATTCCTCTTTCAATACTTTGGTATTGTTCCGTCTCCATGTATTTATGTGGTTACTCTGGGTTTTCTTATAGCTGATTTCTAGTTTCATCCCATTGTGGTCTGAAAAGACACAGGGGATTATGTCACCTTTTTTTAATTTGCTTGTTCTAACTTTGTGGCCCAGGATGTAGTCTAGTTTGGAGAAGGTTCCATGAGCAACTGAGAAAAATGTGAATTCAGCTGTAGTTAAGTGGAATATTCTGTATGTGTCTAATAGATCCATTTGTTTTCTGGTATTCATTAGGTCTGAGGCATCTTTACTAACCTTTTGTATAGAAGATTGGTCTACGGATGTGAGAGGAGTGTTAAAGGCTCCTAGTATTATTATATTTGGATCTTTGTGTGACTTTATATCATGAAGAGTTTGTTTTATGAAAGTAGCTGCACCTATGTTTAGAAGCAGAAATATTGACTATCGCTATTTCCTCTTACTGAAGTGTTCCTTTTACTAGTGAAAAATGTCTTGCTTTGTCTTTTCTGATGAGGTTAGGTTTGAAGTTTAATTTGTCTGATATCATAGTTGCCACTCTTGCTTGTCTTCGAATTCCATTGGCATGGATTACCTTGCTCCAGCCCTTCACCTTCAGTTTGTGAGTATCTTTACTTGTCAGGTGTGTTTCTTGCAGGCAGCATATAGATGGATTCTGGGTTTTAGTCCATTTTGCAACCTTGTGTCTTTTTTATGTTTCAGGTATTGTTTATTTTTCTTTGCTTAGTTGTTTGCTTGCTGGAAAGAATTGTTTCTCTGATTCTGAAGTTTATTTGTTAGTTTTTCTTTGTAGTTAATCTCTTTGGGTATTTTCTCTAGTCCTGGTTTGAAAGACATAAGTACTTTCAGCTTCTGGGTAGGAAAATCTTGGCTGCAAGTTGTTTTCTTTCAGAGTTTGGAATATGTTGCTAAAGGCCCTCCTGGCTTTCATGACTTGGGAGGTCTGAAGTGATTCTAATTGGTTTGCCTTTAAATGTCACTTGTTCTTTTATTTTCGCTGCCTTTAAGATTCTCTCCTTGGCTTCTACATTAGTCAGTTTGACTATTCTATGGTGATGTAAACCCTATCTTTGATCTTGCCTAAAAGGGGGTTCTATATGTTTCCTTTATCAGTATATCGACCTCTTTTTCTATTTTTGGAAACATATCTGCTATTTTTTGAAAAGATGGTTGATTCCTTTGGTTCCAATGTCTATCTATTCTCTCTTCTGTGCCTATTATTCTTATATTAGTTTTTTTTTAAATTGGCCTATGTCTTGTCAATGTCTAATTCCTGCTGTTGGATTGTTTTTTCTAAATTATATACTATGCATTCACTTTTGAATGGTCATCTTCTAAGAGTTAGATTCTATTTTCCAGGTGTTCCAGTCTACTGTTTATAGTTTGTATTAATGCCTTCACCTCAATTACTGCATCCATCACATCTTTTACTTCCTTCACAGCTTCTTTTTGATTCCTGTTCAGAGTGTCAGATTTATTGTTTATTTGTTCCTTCATTTCTTTCAGGCTCTCTCTGAATTATTTTCTGAAATCCTGTATCATTTCCATTAAAGATCCGAATTATTCTTCTGGCAATCTCTGCAATTCTGTGTTGTTGGTTTCTGTTATTGTAGGGTTATGGGAGCTCATTGTTTCCTTGCTATTCTTCCTTCCCATGATTTCTGGTTTCTTAAATTTATACCTTTGTTGTTTTTGCTAGCTTTCTCAGTCTATAGGTTACTTGTGTCTGTTTTCTTACTCTGAATAGTATCTTATTATGAAGATATATATTTACCACTAAGTATGCCTTATCTTTGAATAGCCTCTATCATAAGGTTATTTTCTATTCTCTATTGTGTTTTTATCACCTTTTGAGACAAGCCTTGAAAACTGTGTCTACTATCACCCCTCTTTTGTTCTACCTGTAGGTCATCAATTGCAGTTACTCTGGGGCTTCTTCTGTCCACTGCAATGGTAGTGTTGATGGGTTTCAGGTGTTGAGTTCCAGGATCCTGTCTGCCACTTAGTTATCGGTATTCAGTTCGGAGGCTTGCGCAGAACAGTTTGTGTCCTATGCATTTTTTTTTTTCTTTGCGGTACTGGGGATTGAACTCAGGGGCATTCTACCTCCGAGCTATACCCTCAGCCCTATTTTTTATTCTTTATTTTGAAACAGGGTCTCACTGAGTTGTGGAGTGCCTCACTAGGTAGCTGAGGCTGGCCACAAACCCGGATCCTCTGGTCTCAGCCTCCCAAATGCTGGGATTACAAGTGTGCACCACCACGCCTGGCTCCCCTAAGCATTTTTAAACCTCAATATGCACAGTGTTGGGTGAATTCTTTTATCAGCTGTGGTTCATTTAACCTTGGTGTCTGGGAAGTCCTCTCAGTGGTAGGGATTTAGAGGTGTTAGCTGGTATATATAAGGGCGAGTTATGTTTTATTCTGTGGTGAAGGTTGGATGAGGGATGATAAGCTGGAGAGATGGGGGCAAGAAGAGGGTAAATTGGAGGATATGAACAAGTAGAATGAGGGTTTGACTATAGTAGGGTAATATATGGTAGAGGTTAGAGATAGTGATTATGTAGGGGGATTCTATTACTCAGTATTAGGTATTTAGTTGTTGTGGTATGAAATGAATTTAATGTAAGACAAAGAGAAAAAAGGGAAAAAAGCATTGAAGAAAAGAGAGTAGATAGGAAATAGTAGGGGAAGCTAGTAAAAGTGGTGGGGAAGAGAGCGAACAAACAAAAATAATAAAATGTCAAACAAACAAAAAGTCAAAATAACGACAACAACAACAGCAACAATAACAAAAAAAAAAAAAACAGAAAAAAAAAAACCCCTCCAAATATAAAAGTACAGAGTTGACTTGACTTTTGCAGTCCTCCAGGGTCTGCGTGTATGTTTCAGCCATTAAATGTCTGCTCACTATACTAGTTTTTCAAGCATGTTCCAGTGATTAGGACCCTGAGCTGATGTCTCTCTGTCAGTGCAGGCACTGAGTGCCACTGGTGCCTCTCTCATGCATGCTCGAGTCTCTGAGCTCTCCCCAGGGCCTGTCCCTGTTCCACTCTCTGTTTGTGCAGGTGGCGGGTGTCATTGAGGCTAGATCTAGTGTAAGCCCGGGGCTCTGCACTTTCCACAGGCCCTGTGCCTGCCTCCCTCTGTCTACACAGGTGGCGGGTGTCCAGTGTATTCATGGAGCATTCTCCAGAGATCCCTTAATGTCTCTGTGCCCTGTGAGCTCTGGGCCTCTCCTGCACATCTGTTCCAACCCAGCCACTACAGGGGGTGAGCTACGTAGTTTCAAACCTTGAGAGTCTATTGTTTGCCACAAGTCCCTGTGGCCTCGCTATTAACTTATGGTTGAGTGCTGCTCTGGCTCTGGAGGGGGAGGTGAGCTGCTGCTATAGAATCCACTGAAGCTTCCAATCATTTAGATCTCTGTCAAATTTTTAGCAAGATGTTGCCGGCTTAGGATGTGGAGATCTGCAGGCACTTAGTCCGTATCAGGTCTCTCTGGCTTCTTTGTAGGAGTCCTTTAGATGCCACAGTGGTAGCGTCCTGGCAACATGCGCACGGTTAAGATGGTGTGGCTAGATGAACAAGAAGCTGAAGGGAGCTGGCTGAACAGGGAGCTTTTGTGCTTCTCTGTTGTGTCTTCTGATTTTTGCTTTGTTCACTTTTTTGCTGCTTTTTTTCTCCTGTCAAGAAGCTGCTTTCACAGTATTTGCATTTCAAATTTTACAGCAGCTGAGATCAGCTGTTTCTCTCAGTCGCCAACATTGACATACATTCACGCAGCACTTGGTGCTTCCCCACAAACTAGATCTTAAACTATAATTTTTCTACTAACTCATGAGAATACATGTCTTATTAAGTAACATTTAATTTTATATTGATTAAATGGAAGTGCCATATTTAAAAATGATATAGCAGAGGTGAACTTAAAATGGGAACACTTTTTAAAATAATTGACCTTAATTTATTTGATGAAAGATAATTAAATAAATAATAAAATACAGCCTCTTTACCAAGGTTATACTAAATATTAAAACATATTAATATTGTTATATATTGAGTGTTATTGGACAAGATCCCAGAGGGTGATATTTAATACTCATTATTACTTATTAGCAACACTGTTATTTTTTCTAATTAGCTGGATAGCATAGGAAACAGCAGAGTGGCCAATTTTAGACTATAGAGAACATTACTGAGCAATCTAAGATATATTCAAAAGCATTAAACATAACTTCTTAAAATAGATCTATTTGGTACCTATATAGAAAAGAAGCTATTTGATGCATTCCAGCAAAACTCTACAGTTCAAAGTTATAATTAAGACCTTCCTCTTCTATTGAGGTCTAAAATTGGCCATTATACTGAATTCTCAAAAATGTGTTTTAAATCCAATTTCTTAAAAAAATATATTACACACACACACTATATATATATATATATATATATATATATATATATATATAATCTCCAAGGCTAGTTTCTTGTTTTCATATTTTTTCCTTTTTTTGTGATTGTGGTTGTGCTTTAATGCTTTAATTTTCTTTTTAAAAGAGAGGCAGGCCGGTTGTGGTGATACATGCTTTTAATCTCAGTATTTGGGAGGCTGAGAGAGGAGGATCACAGGTTTGAAGACAGCCTCAGCAAGTAGTGTGACTCTCATCAACCTAGTAAGAATCTACTTCAAAAATAAGAATAAAGTAGGGCCAAGTGTGTAGCTCAGAGATAGAATGTCCCTGAGTTCAATCTCCAGAACCACAAAAATGAAGAAAGAAAAAAGAAAAATAAAGAACTATCCTATAATACAATTAAAAGTTACTATTTCCATATCATTTATAGTACTTTCTCCAGCCAGTAGTGTACATTGCATACATTTTTTTTACAGGATCCTAAGTATAATTTTGAATAAAAATAACAGGATATAAAATTTGGCTTAATTCACTACAAGATTCAAACTCAGCTGGGCATGGTGACACATTCCTATAATCCTGGTCCTTGGGAGGCTGAGACAAAATGAGTGCAGATTTTAGGACATCCTCAGCAACTTAGTGAGACTTTGTTTCAAAATAAAAAATTAAAGGGGCTTGGTGTGTAGCTTGGATATAGAATTCCCCTGGGTTTAATTCCCAGTACCAAATAAATAAACAATTCAAACTCTTTGCACTTGAATAGACATTTGCCACTAGATAACTGAATGGTAGTATAATTAACATCAACAATTGAAGAAGCATAAAATAATTTGCACTTTACCTGAGATCCAGTTTGGGGGATATAAATAATATCATTGTTCAGCTAATATTCATTATCTCTCTTGTTCCTACCTCTAAGGAAGGAATATACTTCTCTGGCCATTAATTTTGAGCATGGCAGACTACTTGCTTTGGAGGGTAGAAAGTAGGAAGAAGTGACAGTGAGAGTTCCAAATTAAGAGGTATCCCTCATAAATATCTGCTTACCCATCTGGAAATGTACAACTAAAACTATGAGATAAATACTCCCCAGATAGCCACTGCCACTTTATCCTAGCTCAGAATACAACTCATGGGGAAAACCTGAACTCAACTTGGACTCTGAAATGAAGTCCTTCAGGTGAACCACAAACCTACACCTTTAAACAGAACTGCATACACCAATACATAGATATAAAAAAGAGAAATAATGTGCCATTGGACATCACAACAGTTTAGGATATTCTGTTATAGAGCTTTATTATAGAATTTGCAAAGATAATTGGGAGAAAATTATTTATAACTGTTCCTTAAAATACAACATGAGTTAATGAAAACACACTATCAATTTATTAAAAATTGAACTTTGATGATATTTAAAAGAATACTTTGCCTATTGTATGTTACTCAATTGCTAGATGATAAGCAAAAAAAAAGAATATTTGTATGTCTTTTTCTCAGTTACAACTTTGTCAGTCTGTTAGTGCCAACTATGTAAAAAGACAAAATAGATTTTTACTAGTATAAAGTACCCTACTTTTTCATAAGACAATAATGAAACTGAACTTGAAAGCTTGTCCTTGAATACATTTTGACTCTTTATTTTTCCCTTTTAAGATGATGTACTAACACTTTTTAATTTTTTATTTACCTCTTGATTGACAGTAACAATTATAAATATTTATGAAGTACAGTGTAATATTTCTATTCATGTATATATTGTGTTATGATCAAATCAGGATAATTAGCATATCTTTCACCTCTATCTCTGTTAATTTATTTCTGGTGAGTATATTTGAAATTTTCTCTTTTTTGTTAACTATATTCATCCTACTTTGCCATAGAAAACCAGAAATTATTCCTTCCATCTAACTGTAACATCATATCTATTGGCCAACTTCTCCTCATCACATCTTTGTGCTATTCCTCCCAGTCTCTGGTAAACCCTATTATTAGTCAGGACTTCTATGAAATTGACTTTTTTAGATTCTATATATGAATGAAGTCATGTTTGTCTTTCTGGCACTATTCACAATTTATGAAATATGGAATTAGCCTAAATGTTCATCTGTAAATGAATAAAGAAAATGTGGTTTATACACAATGGAATACTATTTGATCCTAAGAAGGATGAAATCCTATATTTTGTAGTGTATCACTTTCTTATTGCTGCTATAACATTCCCACAACTTACTGGCTTAAAGGAATTGGGTCATATTGTCTTATAATTCAGAAATCTTACATCTTACGAGGCTAAAATCAAAGTGTCAGCAGGGCTGCATTCCTTTCTGGGATTCTAGAGAAAAATCAGTTTCCTTGCATTTTTTAGCTTCTTGGAGGTAACCCACATTTCTTGGCTCATGAATCTTTCATTACATTTCCTTTTTCTTTTTTCCTTTTTTTTTTTTTTTTTTTTTTTGTGCATGGTACTAGAGATCAAACCCAGGAGGGGTTCTACCTCTGAACTACACCCTCTGCCCTTTTACCTTTTTTATTTTGAAACAGGGTCTCACCAAGTTAATGTGTGCTTGCCTCAAATTGTGATCCTCCTGTCCAAAGTACTTGGATTACAAGTCTGTGCCACTGTGCTGGGCTTACTGCATTTTCAAGGCTACAACTATTTGGCCAAGTCTATCATACTACATCTGTCTAGTTCTCCTTCTTCTATTTAGAATGATCCTTATAATTACATTGAACCACCCAGATAATCCATAATAATATTTTTGATCTCAAGGTTGGTTGATAAGCAGCTTTCATTCCATTTGCAAATTTAAATTCCCTTTATAGTGTAACCTAATGTATTCATAGATTCTGGGATTAAGACTTGAACATCTTTGTGGATTCATTATTTTACCTATTACAGATGATAACATTGCAAGTTAATTGTGCTATTAGTGATTTTAGGACAAGATACTGTTATATATACACATATATTGCTATTCTGAAATTCCTATAAATAGTGATATGTGTGTCATCACAAACTCTTCAATACACTTTCAAGAATTACTTCATCTGTTTGCAAGTTGCATACATTTTAGGCAAGATATCAGAGCTCTCTAAGCTTTAATTTCCTCATCTGTATAATTGTGGGTAATGGTATAATTTACATCACTATTTTGTTGTGAGGATTAAACACATTAACATCCACAGATATATTAGTAAATGTCTACTACATTTCATATTTAATAGATGTTTAATATTCATGACTACTTAATAAATATGATTTATTATACTCATTATACTAAATATTTGTGGGTCTTCTATGTAGATATAGATTAGGCAATATGTCTAGATGTAATAATTAGCCTTTTCTTTGATATTATATTATTTCTGGAAGGAGAATTTCAGAATAATGCATCAAGTTGTATAATAAGAGAATACAAGCCAACAAATGAAGTCTATAATATTTATATGCTTAATATACATTTATTTGAATCATTGTAGACTCTAATCTGAATGTATACTAACTTAATAATAATAACACTACCTGGGTTTGATGGTGCACATCTGTAATCTCAGTACATGAGAGGTTGAGAAAGGAATATTGCAGGTTCAAGGCCAGTGTGTGATAAATTAGCAAAACCCGTTTTCAAAGTAAAAACAAAAAAATAGGGCTGGGAATGTAGCTCAGAGGTAGAACACCTCTCTATTTAAGACCCAGTACCACAAAAAGATGCTATTGTCCAATTATATATTGTCTAGCTAATCTCAGAACAGATATATAGTGTTAATGTGTTGATAAGCTGAAATTACATTCTACTGATTTGAAAACAAATACAAATAAGATTTTTTTGAGGTTCTGATATTGCTTGATAATAATGACTCATTTTTTACAGAAGAACTAATTGAAATTCAATTCTAAGTTAAACTATTATTATATATACAGAATTATTAAGGTATCGGTCTTGGATAATGACTACTTCCTTCAGATAAAATCTCAACCATTTATTTTCATAACCTGTGTTATGTACAGAGATTACCTGCAGGACCCATAGAAACTTGTATTAGACTTAATATTTACAGCATCACAGAATTTGAGAGTAAAGTAACTCTATAGTATGCTTTATTCCCTTTTTTTTAGTTACAATTTAAATAGAACAAATCCTCTAGCATTAGGTGTTTTAGGATTCTAAACTGAGTGGTTTACAAAATTAGAAAAATAAAATTTACAAAATTAAAAAACTTAAGGAATATGTATTTTAGCAACCTTTGTGCTTAAAGTAAATGGAATTAAATGGTATATATTTTGCTATACTAAATATTCATAAATTAAGTTCTAAAACATCTTAAGGGCTATGAAAGAGTACAAGGTGTCAGGAGAAGAATAGTAAAAAAACTTACAGGCAATGATTCTATTAGTCTAAATTGTCTAACCTCCATATAATTAGTACTTTATTTGAAATCATTTTCTATGTATTGTTAATACATAGCTCAAATATATCAATATAACATCTGTGTTAAGATGGAAACTTTCATTGGACTGTTATAATGTTAATACAAGGAAGATATTTTCCTGGTACATATATATGAGAATACATTGAAAAAAATGAGGGAAAAAAGAAAAATCTGCAAAGCAGGCAGATGGGTAGTAACTGATTTGTCAGAATGATTAAATCACAGAACTCTTTTCCTACTGGGCTCAATGGCAGAATGTTATCATTCAAGCAGGATACTTGAAGAGTCCTTTGAGGAACTGACCATCTCCCACGGAAAGACCTAAAAATACTCCCATAATGATTTCCATAAGATGTTCCTATTCAGATCATCTTAAAGCTTCAATTTGTTGAGCTCCTCCCACTATTCAGGCTTTTAGACTTCCACTTCTAATTATAGGCAGATGTTCAATTATTTCCAGAAAAAAAATTAAAATCTTGGAGAAACAGACTACAAATAGAGAAGAAAAGTTCAATATCTACAGAGATAAGAGAAAATATTTCATCCATGATATAAAGCCAGAATGCTATTCATAAGGGAAATGTTCAGAAAATAAGAGTATTTGAGTTATTATTTTCCAACTCCAAGTCTTTCTGTAATCTTCTTTATAATGCTGGAACAGAGATGCTTTAAACTTCATTTCTGCTTTGCCAGCTGGTCTCTGTTAGGTTCTATCCATAGGGGGTATAAGAGGGAAACTGTGATATTGGAGCAATGACAAAGAACTCATTTATTCCCATTTGCTTCCCAAAGATGCTTCCCCCACCTCAACAACAGCAATTGCTAATTCTAGGCTACAGTTTTTTCTATCACTGACAAAACGAGTTTCCCTATGCCCTCTCCCATCAGAGACCTCTATTCTAGTCCAATAATGTCTCCTCCTCAAAGATGTAATTCACAGACCCACAAGGCCCCTCATTTGAATTCAGATACAACCACATAAATTGAGTATGGTCTCCTCAGAGAACATGAAAACTTGTCCTGCATATTTTAGGTGTTATTTCAACCCATTACCTTGTTTAATTAGCCCTAGGGGTGGTAGCCACTTCCTGCAGCTACTAACTTTGTGAGTTTTCTTTTTACCCTTTCTGTCAACAACGTCATAGCTAATTTACACTTCTTTTCTATTAAATTATATTTAGTAATTTCTGTCTTTTCAAAGAGATCTGCCTGATACTACATAATAAGAAAAGTGAGTATCTTAGTGAATGGATTGGAAGATATGAAATTGGAAAAATCTCTAAGAGTAGTGCAAAAACAAAGTAAAAGTAGAAAATTAGCTGGAAATGGTTGCCCATCCCAGGCTGAGACTGGAGTATTGCAGGTTTGAGGTCAATCTCAGCAACTTGGTGAGATGTTGTTTCAAAATTTAAAAAAATATATAATAAGCTGGGCATGGTGGCGCATGCTTGTAATCCCAGTACTTGGGAGGCTGAGGCAGAAGGATCCTAGGTTTGTGGCCAACCTCAGCTACTTAGTAAGGCCCTCCGCAACTTAGTGAGACCCTGTTTCAAAATAAAGAATAAAAATAAGGCTGGGGTGGGGTTCAGAGGTAGAATGCCCCTGGGTTCAATCCCAAGTTCTGCAAAAAAAAAAATTAAATAAAATCAATAAATAAAAATAAAATAGGACTGAGGATGTAGCTCAGAGGTAGAATGCCCCTGAGTTCAATCCCCAGTACCACACAAAAAAAGTAGAAAATTAGCAATTTCAGGAAGCCTAAGAACTGAGTAATAAGCATTATAGAAAGAGAACACAGAAAAAATGCTTGAGAAGAAATAAAGAAAAAACTCAAGAAAGTTTCCAAGAACTGAAATACATGAATTTTCAGATTGAAAGGATTCATTCCAAACAACATCATTATGAAACGTCAGAACAATGGAGAAAATAGGCAGTTCCTTTAAGACCACCCACCTAAAAGATGGACATCACAAAGATCTATAATCAGAATGGATTTGGCATCTCAACAGCGCAACAAGAATAAAAAGAGACATCAGAGTAATATGTTACAATGTATTATAACTATCAGTCAAGAATATGATGGGAAAATAAAATAATTTTCAGCCAACTGAAATTCTCAAAACTATACCTCCCATGTGCCTTTTTAAAAGTAATTTATTCATGGTTACCCTCCACTATCACAAGCCAATAAGTGATCATATTAGCCAGCTTTTCATTGATGTATCCAAAATACCGCACAGGAAGAACTTTAAGGAAGAAAGGTTGATATGAGCTCACAAGTTCAGAAGCTTCAGTTCATATTTGACTGGCTCCATGGTTTTGGCCTGAGGTGATGCAGAACATCATGATGTAAGGGAATGATGGAAGAATTTACCTCAGCTCATGACAGCCAGTAAGGAGATGGAAAATGGAGAGGGAGAGGCTAAGGACAAAATAAACACTTCCAGGCTTCCAGGACATGCCCCCAGTGACCTACTTGCTCCAACTAGACCCCACCTCCTGATAATCCATTCAAATCACTCATCCAACAAATGAATTCATCCACTGATGACGTTAGAGTTCTCATGGTCCTAGCATTTCCTAAAAGCCTCACCTCTGCACATTGCTGCAGTGGAGGCCAAGCTTTCAAAATGTGGAACTTGGGGGGACATGCCAGATCATAACTATAATTGTGAGGAAAGAGAAAGAAACAGTAACAAGAAAACAGGAGCCCTAACATAGGAAAGACTATAAGGGAATGTCCAGGATAATGACTGATGAGACTACAGGGAAAAAGTGTGCATCAGGCATAAAGAGTATTAGTTCAGATTAAGACTTTTTGGTTTTGGAGGAGGAGCCAAGATGGCATCTGAGTGAAACACATCGCCTTAGGCGCTGAGAGCTCGAATATCAAATCTGCCATAAAAACAGTTTCTTAACAGAAGAAAAAAAAAAAAGCAATAAAAAAGTGAAATTTGAAATACAACCGAAGAGACTAAGGGTTGTTAGAAAGCCAACCAGGGAGAGCAAAAGAGTCTGGCCACATGGTGGCTTGTTGCTGGGCCGTGAGCTGCGGCAGCCAGCCCAATGCCACGGTCTGCTAACACCACTGCGGATCCAGCAATAAGACATGGAGGAAGCGACTCCAGAACTCCACACCCTGCCCAGGCGGCGGATCCTGCACCTTCCACAGCAACCAGAATGCATGGGACGACCAGACGAGCAGCATAAGCCCCCATGGGACCACCTCAGCTCACCTCTCTCGCCAAAGCCAGAACAGTGAGCAACTGCACTGCAGAGCTTGAATTAAAACTGCCACAAATGCAGCTTCTTGACAGAAAGAAAGAGGAACAAGCAGCAGAAGAGAGAATAGGGCAGCGAGAGCAGCTGAACAAAACCCAAGGAGAACAAGGGAGCCAGACCACACCGTGAACTGCGGCCACCATTTTGTGAGCCACCACCTTGCCAGCTACTCAGAGCTTCATCGACCTCCTGTGCCTCCAGCGACCAGAGGTGGAGTAAGCAACTACAAAACTCCATACTATAATCAGGTAGCATTTACCTCCAAGTCCAACAATGAACAAGAACACCTGGGACAACCATTTTAAGCCAGTGCCAAGGTCATGCAGCTCACACCTCCTACTGGAGCCAGAGCAGTAGGGATCTATAAGTTGGATTGCACCCCGGGGTGCGGGGAGCCCCTATACAAAGGACAGACTCAGTCACACACCCTTCTAGCAATTAGATAGGAGAGAAGTATGGGAAGAACCCAGTGCACATAGGGCATCTGAAAATGCCCGGCATTTAGACTGTACTCCCGCCACCAGCAGAGGTGGGGTGAGAGACGCAGATAGGCCCTGTGGAGACCTCAGAGACACAAGCTTGCAGTGGGAGAGGCATCAGTGGAAGCCCCTGCCTGCACTGGCAGAGCAAATAGAATGCCAGAGACACACTCAAAAATTTAAGCTCTGTACTTACGAATTAGCCGGGTTTTTGTTTTTGTTTCTTGATGTTGTTTTCAGGTTTGGGGTTTTGTTTGTTTGTTTGTTTGTTTTGATGTTATGTTTTATCTGTTTTTATTCTGTTTTGCCTTGATTTACTTATGTTGGTCTGGATGATTGGTTGCTTTGTTATTTCTTGCTTAGGTTGTTGAATCCCCTCCTTATCCCTTTTACAAGTTTCCCTCCCTAAGCAAAGAAGAATAAACACCACCAAAAACAGAAGTCAAAACTCAAGATGTTAGGAATTAAAAATTATCTCTCAATAATCACACTGAATACAAACTGTCTCAACTCCCCAATAAAAAGGCACAGAGTGGCAAAATGGATCAAAACCCAGAAGCCATCTATATGCTGCCTGCAAGAAACACACCTTACAAGCAAAGATTCCCACAAACTAAAGGTGAAGGGCTAGAGTAAGGTACTCCATGCCAATGGAACCCGAAGACAAGCAGGAGTAGCAACCATGATATCAGATAAATTAGATTTCAAGCCTAAACTTATCAGAAGAGACAAAGCAGGTCATTTTTTTACTAGTAAAAGGAAAAATATAGCAAGAGGAAATAACAATTATCAACACGTATACCCCAAACATAGGTGCAGCCACTTTCATAAAACATACTTTGTATGATATAAATACACAAATATATCCCAATACATTAATATTGGGAGACTTCAATACTCCTCTCACATCTCTAGACCAATCTTCTAAACAAAAGGTCAGTAGAGACGCCCCAGACCTAAAGAATACCATAAACCAAATGGACCTATTAGACACATATAGACTCTTTCACCCAACTACAGATGAATTTATATTTTCCCTGCAGCCCATGGAACCTTTTCCAAAATAGACCACATTCTGGGGCACAAAGCGAGCACTGGCAAATTCAAAAAACATAACATAATTACTTGCATCTTTTCAGACCACAATGGAGTGAATCTAGAAATAAACGCTAAGAAGACCCAAAGTAACCACGTAAACACATGGAGACTGAACACCATATTGCTAAATGAGGATTGGGTCATAGAAGTAAGGGGAGAAATTAAAAAATTCCTAGAAACAATGAAAACAGAGATATACCATATCAAAACATCTGGGACACTTTGAAGGCTAAGAGGAAAATTTATAGCACTGAGTGCCCACATAAGAAGAACAGAAAATCACCAAATAAATAACCTAATGACACAGCACAAAGTACTCGAAAAACAAGAACAGTCCAACCCCAAAGATAGTAGACAACGGGAAATTATGGAAATTAGGGCAGAAATTAATGAATTAGAGAATAAAAAGATCATACAGAAAATTAACAAAACTAAAAGCTGGTTTCTTGAAAAAATAAACAAGATAGATAAAGCATTGGCCAAACTAACCAAAAGAAAGAGAGAATCAACCCAAATTACAAAATAAGAGATGAAAAAGGTGTTATTACCACTGACAGTATGGAAATACAGAGGATCATCAGAAACTATTTTGAAAAACTATACTCCAACAAAATGGAAAATCTAGAAGTTATTGACAAATTTCTAGACACATATAACCTCCTTAAATTGAGTCAAGAAGATACAGAAAACTTAAACCAACTAATAGCAATCAAAGACATAGAAACAGCAATAAAGAGTTTACCATCAAACAAAAGCCCAGGGCCAGATGGTCTTCCAAGTGAATTTTATAAAACTTTTATAGAAGAGCTAATCCCAATACTCCTCAAACTATTCCGGGAAATAGAAAGAAACGGGACACTCCCAAACACAGTCTATGAAGTCAACATCACATAAATACCGAAGCCAAATAAAGACAGCTCAAAAAAAGAAAACTATAGGCCTATATCATTGATGAACTTAGTTGTAAAACTGCTAAACAAGATACTAACAATGTGCATTCAAAACCACATCAAGAAAATTATACACCATGACCAAGTTGGTTCATCCCAGGGATGCAAGGCTGGTTTAACATATGAAAAACAATCCATGTAATTCACCACATAAACAGAATCAAAGACAGAAATCACATGATCATCTCAATTGATGTTGAAAAAGCGTTTGACAAGATCCAACACCCATTCATGCTAAAAGTACTTCAGAGAATTGGAATAGAAGGAATGCACCTCAATATCATAAAGGCAAGATACAATAAACCCACAGACAACATCATATTAAATGGAGAAAAACTGCAAGAGTTCCCACTAAAAACAGGAACAAGACAAAGATGTCCATTATCAACTCTTCTGTTCAATATAGTACTTGAGATTCTAGCCAGAGCAATAAGGCAAAAGAATGAAATCAAAGGGGTAAAAATAGGGAAAGAAGAACTAAAACTATCCCTGTTTGCAGATGACATGATACTGTACTTAAAAGACTCAACAAACTCAACCAAAAAACCTATAGAACTGATCAACAAGTTCAGCAAAGTGTCTGGATACAAAATCAATCTTAAAAAATCAGAAGCTTTTCTGTATGCCAACCATAAATCCACTGAAAAAGAAATCCAGAAAACAATTCCACTCACAATAGCACTTCAAAAAATAAATTAGTTAGGGATAAACCTATCCAAGGAGGTAAAAGACCTTTATAAGGAAAACTACAAAAAGCTGAAAAACGAAATCGACGAAGACCTTAGAAGATGGAAAAATCTACCATGCAGAATAAATATCATCAAAATGGCCATCCTCCCAAAACTTATCTACAGATTCAATGCAACACCCATTAAATTACCAAGGTCACTCCTCACAGACATAGAGAAATCAGTCCTTAAATTCATTTGGAACAACAAAAAGCCCAGGATAGCCAAAGTAGTGCTTAGCAACAAGAACCATGCAGGAGGTATCACAATACCTGACTTCAAACTCTACTACAAAGCCACAGTAATAAAAACAGCCTGGTATTGGCACAAAAACAGACACATAGACCAATGGAGCAGAATAGAAGACTCAGAAACAGACCCACATGCTTACAGTCAACTGATTTTTGACAAAGGAGCCGAAAATATACACTAGAGAAAAGATAGCCTCTTTAACAAATGGTGCTGGCAAAACTGGAAGAGAGCATAGGACCAACACTTTAACACATAGGCACAGGTAAAAATTTTCTCAACAAGACCCCCAAAGCATAAGCAACTCCAGATGAAAAAGGAGAAACCCTCGATAAGCAAAGAAGTTGACTTAACTGAAGGATATGGATGCGGGGGGGGGGGGACCCTAATGCACAGGATGTACTTTCACAAATATATCAAGGTCAATCACTAAACTGAACTAGAGAAGGAGGGAGGGCGAGGGAGTGGGGTGGGATCTGGGGGAGGGGTTAAATGAGAAATGTGTGCATATATGCCTTTCAGCTTGTACCTAACAAAGATGTATGTTTACAATGCACCAATTATTATATAAAAATTTTTAAAAATATCTTTTTCAATAATTAAACTAAATTTTGTGTGATATCAATAATGGATATCAATTCATTTTTGTGGTACTGGGGATTGAATACACAGGTGTACTGACTCTACTTTTTTTTTAATTATAATTTTTTATTGTAGTAATTCGTGCAATATAGCATACATCTTTGTTAAGTACTAGTTGTTAACAACATATTTGCACACAATTCTCATTTGACCCCTTCCCCAATTCCCACCCCATTCCCTCCCCCTCCCTCCCCCTCAGGTTCACTTCGGTGAGTGACCTTGATATGATTGTGTAATACATCATGTGCTTTAGGGTGTCCCTCTGCCCCATGCATCCACTACAATTTAATCAACTTCTTTGCTTATCGAGGATCTCTCCTTTTCATCTGGAGACCCTCCTATGCCCCATCTTCTCCCTAGCATCCACATATTAGGGAGAACATATGCTTCTTAACTCTTTGTGACTGACTGATCTCACTTAACATAATTTTTTCCAGTTGCATCCATTTCCCTGCAAAGAACATGATTTTATTCTTCTTTATGGCTGAGTAAAATTCCATTGTGTACATATCCCATAGTTTTGTAATCCATTCATCTGTGGTTGGACATCTTGGCTGCTTCCATAGTTTGGCTATTGTGAATTGAGCTGCTATAAACATAGATACACATGCATCG
>PVLC010005821.1:51568-73771 GCA_004027655.1 Graphiurus murinus | reverse complement strand
CCCCCCCCCCCCCCCCCCCCCCCCCCCTCTCTTTCTCTCTCTCTCTCTCTCTCTCTCTCTCTCACACACCTAGAGCAGTGGTTCTTTTTTTACTATGGTACTGGGAATTTAACTCAGGGGCATTTTACCTCTGAGCTACACTCCTAGCCCTATTTTTTATTCTTTATTTTGAAACAGGGTCTCACTAAGTTGCATAGGGCCTCACTAAATAGCTGAGGCTGGCTGGGAACCCGTATCCTCCTGTCTCAGTCTCCCAAGTACTGGGATTACAAGCATGCACCACCATGCCCGGCAGCAGTGATACTTTTTTTTTTTAATTTTTTTTGCGGTACTGGGGATTTGAACTCAGGGGCGTTCTACCTCCGAGCTATACCCCCAGCCCTATTTTTATTCTTTATTTTGAAACAGGGTCTCACTAAGTTGTGGAGTGCCTCACTAGGTAGCTGAGGCTGGCTGTGAACCCGGATCCTCCAGTCTCAGCCTCCCAAATGCTGGGATTACAAGCGTGCGCCACCATGCCCGGCTAGCAGTGATTCTTTATGTGGGGTAATTTAGTCTAGCAGAGGACACTTTGGTTTGTCACAATTGGGTGGTGATAGTGGTGGTGTGAATGTGCTACTGGCATCTAGTGGGCAGAGGCTCAGGATGCTGCTAAACATCCTACAATGTACTGAAACACTGACCCCCACTCATAACAAGGAATTCTAGGAAGAAATCTTAGTATTGGTAAGACAGAAAAGCCCTGATCTAGAGGTAGGAACAGATGAATTGGATCCTTTCAAAAATTCTTCTAAATATTAATGTCCTCTGGGCTCTTTGATGATGATTGCATAGTAGATAGCTTAAGTTTATAACCACTGGGCCTCATTATTTCATTATATATTCTTTCCTCAGCTATTACATGGCTTAATCTCTTACAGTTTTTGATTTCTGCTTAAATGTATTTGCAGTCTAAAACATCTCTCTCCCCCACTTACCCTTTATTTTTAACATTTCACATTACCTAGTACACCTACACATTGCCTGTTTTCCTCCAGCTTAAATAAAATAAGCTCCATGAGAGCAATAATCTTTATTTTTCTTTACTGTGTTCCAGTCAGCAGTGCTGGGTATAATAAATGCTCAATAAATACTTGATGAAAGAATGAATGACATGGGTCTGTATTGTGAGACGTTTGTGTTTATTTTGATAGTCCCGTTTTTTAAAGGTGTGCAGATGGTAAAATTGACACCCTTTTGTGGAAATTTACCTAAGCTTACGTAGGTAAGCTAGGAAGCTTACCTAAGTTCTCACTTTGGTGTAGCACAGGTTAAGAAAGAAGATATCTGAGGGCTAAGCTAGGATTTAAAACAGACTTTTGGCTGTTCTAGAATATCAATCGAGTGCCTTAAGGTGTATTTTGTAATATTTTCTAAACTTGTTTTGCCACGGGAATTATCTGCCATATTCCTTGAGAAAACAAGTGAAAGTTTCTGAGAAATCTGTAGAGAATGATATTGTTTTGTGAGTGAATTAGTTTCTTTTTTGTTTGTTTGTTTTTGTGGGACTGGAAAGGAATCCTGGAGCATTCTATCTCTATTTTATTTTTTTATTTGAAACAGAGTTTTGCTAAGTTGATGAGGCATGTTTCAAACCTGAGATCCTCTTGTCTCAGTCGTCCAAGTTAGGGGAGTTACCTGTGTGCTTCACTGTGCCTGGCAGGAATTCGTTTTTAACGTGAAGAAGGTACTTTCTTCTGGTAACAGGAAGGAAGGAGAAAATGGTTGCAAACTTATGCAGGCATGTAAATTTGGTGATGAGAGGCTGAGGAAGTTCCCGTTCATCAGAACTTGAAGTAGAGGCAGTCTCCTGGGAGAAGGGGGTTATGCAAGAATGTGTGCTTGAGATTTGATGTAAATAGAGAAGCACATAATTTTATTTCCTGACATAATGGGACTTTGAATTGACTTACTAACAAGATAAATATCATCATTCAATAATTGAGAAATACTGTTTTTAATAAAAAAGTATTACTTTAAAGAGATTTGACAGAACACTTTTCTGTGATGTTAGAAATTGATGCTAGTTGAGATATTCCACAGTATATATGGAGAACTTTCTATTTAAATAGTTATATACTTAAGGGAGAATAGCATCATTTACTTTGCTTTATTTTTCCTGTTAAGACAAACTCCCATTAGTTTTATTGTTGTCCCTTGACAAGAATAAGGCTAGTTTTTAATCTGTTTAATTGCTGTGTACCAGGGTTGTCTTTATGAAGGGCACCATCTGCTGGCTATAAAAGGTACCAGTTGAGGGGAAGACTGCCTTCTGCTGTTGATGGACTTCACAGTCTTGGGTTTCTTTCTAATTCCACTTAAAATCTACAGCGAAATCTCAGGGGGAGAAGTAGTTTTTAATATGTATCACCATGTAGAGATTCTGGTGATTTAATATCTGTTGTGGAATTTAAAAGGAAAATCAGTATGAAAATTGCAGATTCCAGTCTTTATTTCTTCCTAGATCAGCTGAAAATACAACTGGGGGAGCTTACTTAGATAAAATATTTTTTGGTGTTTATATTGTTCATACTGAATGTAAAAATATAAAAATAGAATGTTCATATAATAATTTTTTAAATTTAACTGCCTTCTGAAAATGTTTCAAATAACATAGAAAGTAGGGAAATTCTAGGTTATCATAGTTTTACTAAATTGTGGGTAAATTGAAAGTTTGTGTTTCGACACACTGGTATATATAAAATATATTCTAATACAATGTAGTTTAATCTAAATTATTTTAAAAGTACAGTTATTTTTCATTTTTGCTTTATCTGCCTTTTTTGGGGGGGGTACTGGGGATTGAACTGAGGGGCATTCTACCTCCGAGCTATACCCCCAGCCCTATTTTTATTCTTTATTTTGAAACAGGGTCTCACTAAGTTGCGGAGTGCCTCATTAGGTAGCTGACCCTGGCCGCAATGCCTCATTAGGTAGCTGACGCTGGCCGCAAACCCGGATCCTCTGGTCTCAGCCTCCCAAATGCTGGGATTATAAGTGTGCGCCACCACGCCCGACAATCTGCTTTCTATTAAAAGGAGAATAATTGATATTCCTCAAAGGTGAAAGAAATTATATCCTATCATCTTTAACATTTTGTTTAACCTCAGGGGAACAACTGAAGATTCTATTTCCTATTCATATTCTCATTCTCTCTCTCTCTCTCACCCTTCCCATTCTTTCTTTCTCAACATTGTTTCCTTTCTGTTGCTCTTTTCCTTGTAATTTGGTGTTTATTTCCATCATCCTGAGAAACGTTTTTGTTGAAGATCATCCTACCAAGTTTAAGGGAGTAATTTGCTGAGGTCCTTTTTTTATGTTTTCACTGAAGTAATTGTCACTATCTATAATAACCCCTCCATCTTCAAACATCCTCCCCTCCCCACTAGGTTATTGTAACCATTATTCTCATTTTTGTATCTTGTTGACTTTTCTGTTTTCCTTCTTGACCATTTTCTCTTTCTCCTCATCAATGTAGGTGTTTTCTCAAGGTTCAGTCTGAATACCTCCATTCACCCAACACATTTTCTTTATTGATCAGTAGGTGGAACAAAAATACTCCTTCGCCTTTTCTCTAGAACTTCAGACCTATAATTTACAGTTGCCTTCTAGATGCAACTTAATTTTTCTTAAGACTTGATTTAGTCAGTCAGTCAGTCTGTCTGTCTCTCTCTCTCTACCATTTCTATTATGATAAGGGCAGGGATTATGTGTATTTGCTTATCATTGCATCCTTCGTACCTAGTACAGTATATTACTCTAAGTAATTTCTCAGTATATATTTAAAAAAAGATTTTTCAGGAACAAAGGGTTTGACTCTTACAATCATCTTCTACTTCTCTCTTACAATCATTTATAAGTCTTTGAGTCAGTTTTCTTGTTTGGTACTCATTACCTGCTCATTACTTATTACCTAGAATTTTGTAGCAGTTTCCTGACTGGTTTTACTGATTTGATTTCTTCTCTGTCTAGTCTGTACTGCCTGCTATAACCACAATTTCTTAAAATAGTTCTGGTCATTCATTCAGCAAGTATTTCCTGAGTGCACTACTAATAGTGCCTATTATGTTTAATAGATGTTAGCTAGCATAAAATGATACAGCATCCTTGTGGAAGGGGCTTCTATTGTCTAGGGGGAGAAACATGTAGAAATATTCGGAAGTATAGTGTGATAAATGTTATTTGGCCGGGCGTGGTGGCGCACGCTTGTAATCCCAGCATTCGGGAGGCTGAGACCGGAGGATCCGAGTTCGAGGCCAGCCTCAGCTATCTAGTGAGGCACTCCGCAACTTAGTGAGACTCGGTTTCAAAATAAAGAATAAAAAATAGGGCTGGGGGTATAGCTCGGAGGTAGAACGCCCCTGAGTTCAATCCCCAGTACCGCAAAAAAAAAAAAAAAAAACCAAAAAAAAAAATGTTATTTGTGGTAGATTCAAAGTGTGACTAGGAGGAGTCATTGTCTAGGTCTTTGCTTTGTTGAGGTCTGGAAAAGTGAGAGTTTGTTTAGTAGACAGGGCCCGTAAATATGCCATTCTTTGAGGAAACTGCTTGAGTGTAAACTGAAGAAGAGCCTTTGTTGGCTCTTATCATTTCTATTTTAGCTCCCTTCCATCTTCGTTTTGGTTCAGTTACACTTCTAGTTCACTAACAAATTCTGAACTTTTCAAATTGTTTTCTCTGTCCTTTTGTTCTGCATATTACTACCACTTCATCCATACTCATTTATAGAAATGGTCTTTTAGTATTACTTTTTCCAAGCTTCTTGTTTTTTAAAGATAATTTCAGAACCTGCCATGATTTAATTATTTAGGTGTATATCTTTTTTTCTTGGTAGATTAAGGTATTGTGCAAGAAATATGCATTTGATAATTTAAAAAATATGGATGCGTATGTCCTGCATGGTCATTGTGTCTGTAATTTAGCTGTGGTCTTTGGCCACAGTCATGTAGGTGTTGGTACAGATGATGAACAGCTTTTGTCTTTGTTGAAGCAAGGCAGAGCGACTTCCACTCCAGACTTTACAGAAAATTGGAAAGCTTGTACCTTTATCTTCTTTCCCCTGGAATGATTTGTCCTAGGTCTTAGGCTAATATGTTGTTTGGTTGAAGGAACACAGCCGTAAGCTTGGTTCTTGCTAGTTAGTGCTTTTCCTAGCCAGAGTTCATGAAGTTATTCTCCTTTATCACATTCTAAGGGCTTTTGCATGTTACTTCAATATTTAGGTTATTAATCTACCCAGCACCCATTTTGTGTGTGGTGTAAGGTATAGGTACAGTTTTCTGTTCACTTATGGATATCCAGTTGCTCTTATATATGTGAAAAAGTCTTATTGTTTCATCCCAGTGTTTTGCACCTTTGTTAAAAAAAAAAAAAATCAATTGGGTGTATTTGTATGGGGTCTGTTTCTGGGTGATCTGCTCTGTGTGTGTGTGTCTCAGTTACTATCACACTGCCTTATTTATTGTAGTTACTGTATTATAGAAAGTTTTATTTATTTATTTATATTTATTTATTTATTTGCAGTACTGGGGATTGAACTCAGGGGCATCCTACCTCTGAGCTATACCTCCAGCCCTATTTTTTATTCTTTATTTTGAAACAGGGTCTCACTAAGTTGTGGAGTGCCTCACTAGGTAGCTGAGGCTAGCTGCGAACCTGGATCCTCCAGTCTCAGCCTCCCAAATGCTTGGATTACAAGCATGCACCACCACACCTGGCTTATTTATTTTTAATATGCTTTCATTGGTGCATTATTATCTCACATCATAATGTAAATCATGTTGACATTGACATACATGTACATAGCACTTGGTATCACCCCCCCCCACCTCCCCGTCTCCTCTCTTCCCAAAACAGAGTACTGAGATTGACATTGGTATTTTCACGTGTACACATAGTTGATGGCAGTAATTCCATTAATGAACCTGTTCCTCCTTCTCTTCCCTTAGACTACCTCCCTGTCTCCACTGAGGTTTCTCCTCCATTATCTGGAGTCCCTCAGGTATCCCCATTACTCCCTAGCTTGCACATATTAGAGAAAACATATGACCTTTTGCTTTCTGTGATTAGCTAATCTCATTTAACATAATGTTTTCCAGATCTTTCCATTTTATTACAAATGACATAATTTTGTTCTTTATTGCTGAACAGAATTCCACTGTGTGTATATCCCATAATTTTGTAATTCATTCGTCTGTTGATGGACACTTAGGTCGGTTCCATAATTTGACTATTGTGAATTGTGCTGCTATGAACATGGATATACATATATTACTGTAGTTCTCTGATTTTGGCCTGTTTGCAAAGATACCCAAGAGTGGTATAGCTGGATCTTATGGTAGACCCATTGCCAGTTTTCTGAGGAATCTCCACATTGATCTCTATAGTTTGCAGTCCCACCAGTAGTGTAGAAGAGTTCCTTTTCCCCACATCTGGCCAACATTTATTGTTTTTTGACTTCTTAATGATTGCCATTCTGATTGGGGTGAGATGGAATCTCAGTGTACTTTTGATTTGCATCTCCCTGATTGCTAATGATGGTGAACATTTTTTTCATGTATTTATTGACCATTTGTACCTCTCTTTTTGCATAGGATCTGTTCAATTCAATTGCCCATTTCTTGATTGGAATTTTTTTAAGTGTAAAGTCTTTTAAATTCTTTATATATTCTAGATATTAGTCCTCTATCAGAGGGATAACTGGTGAAGATCTCTTCCCATTCTGTAGGCTTTCTCTTTAGACTCTTGGTTTCCTTTGATGAGCAGAAACTTTTTAGTTTAATCCTGTCCCACTTATTAATTCTTATTGTAATTTCCTGAGCTTTGGGGGTCTTGCTGAGAAAATTTCTACCTGTGCCTATATGTTGGAGTGTTGGACCTATGACCTCTTGAAGTAGCTTCACAGTCTTGGTCTAGCTTCCAGGTCTTTAATCCATCTTGAGTTGACTCCTGTGCAGGGTGAGAGGTAATGATTTAGTTCCATTTTTCTACAACTGGATAACCAGTTTTCCCAACACCATTTGTTGAAAAGGCTGTCTTTTCTCCAATGTATATGTTGAAAATCAGTTGGCTCTATGTGTATGGATTTGTTTCTGTATCCTCTATTCTGTTCCATTGGTCTATGTGTCTGTTTTTGTGCCAGTACCATGCTGTGTTTATTACTATAGCTTTGTAGATTTGAAGTCAGGAATTATGATCCTTCCTTCATGGTCCTAATTGCTGAGAATTGGTTTGGCTATTCTGGTTCTTTTGTTTCTTCATATCAAATTTACGACTGATTTTTCTAGAATGACATTGGTATTTTGATAGGGATTGCATTGATTCTGTAGATCACTTTTGGTAGAATGACCATTTTGATAATATTTATTTTGCCTATCCAAGAGCAAGGGAGATCTTTCCATCTTCTAAGATCTTCAATTTCTTTCTTTAGTGTTCTGTACTTTTCATTGTCGAGTTTTTTTTTTTTTTTTTTAACCTCCTTGGTTAGTTTTATTCCTAGGTATTTTATTGGTTTTGAGGTTATTATGAATGGAATTATTTTCTGGATTTTGTTCTCATTGAATTCATGGTTGGCATATAGAAAAGCTACTGATTTTTTTAGGTTGATTTTGCATCCTATTACTTTGCTGAATTTGTTAATCAGCTTTAGTAGTCTTTTGGTTGAGTTTTTTTGGGTCTTTATGTATAGGATCATGTCATCTGCAAATAAAGATAATTTTAATTCTTCTCCTATTTGAATTCCTTTGGTATCTTTCTTTTGTCCTATTGCTCCTGCAAGAGGCTCAAGGACTATATTGAAAAGAAGTGGTGATAGTAGGTATCCTCGTCTTGTTCCTGATTTTAAAGGGAATTCCTGTAGTTTTCCCCCATTCATTGTGATGTTGACTTTGGGTTTATTGTATATTGCCTTAATGATGTTGAGATACATTCCTTCTATTCCGATTTTCTGGAGTTTTTTTTAACATGAATGGGTGATGGATTTTTTCAAATGCTCTTTCAGTGTCTATTGAGATGATCATGTGATTTTTATCCTTAGTTCTACTTAGGTGGTGAATAACATGTATTGATTTGTGTATATTGAACCAGCCTTGCTTTCCTGGGATGAAACCAACTTGGTCATGGTGTACAATTTTCTTGATGTGGTTTTGAATGCGCATCACTAGTATTTTGTTTTGAATTTTTGCGTCTATGTTCATCAGTGATATTGGTCTGTAATTTTCCTCTTTTTATTTTTTATTTATTTATTTATTTTGCGGTACTGGGGATTGAACCCAGGGGCATTCTACCTCCGAGCTATACCCCCAGCCCTTTTTTTTATTCTTTATTTTGAAACAGGGTCTCACTGAGTTGCGGAGTGCCTCACTAGGTAGCTGAGGCTGGCCGCGAACCCGGATCCTCCGGTCTCAGCCTCCCGAATGCTGGGATTACAAGCGTGCGCCACCACGCCAGGCTCTCTTTTTTTATTTTTTGTGGTACTATGAACCCTGGGTACTATGAACCCAGGGACATTCTATCTCTGAGCTATAACCCCAGCCTACCAAGTACTGGGACTACAAGCATGCACCACTATGTCTGGCTTGTAATTTTCTTTTCTTTTCTTTTTTTGCGGTACTGGGGATTGAACTCAGGGGCATTCTACCTCCGAGCTACACCCCCAGCCCTATTTTTATTCTTTATTTTGAAACCGAGTCTCACCAAGTTGCGGAGTGCCTTACTAGGTAGCTAGTGAGACCCGGATCCTCCGGTCTCAGCCTCCCGAATGCTGGGATTACAAGCGTGCACCACCACACCCGGCTCTTTATTTGGTTTTAATTAACTAATTAATTAATTTATTTATTTATTTTGCGGTACTGGAGATTGAACACAGGGTCATTCTACCTCCGAGCTACACCTCCAGCCCTATTTTTTTATTCTTTATTTTGAAGCAGGGTCTCACTAAGTTGCATAGGGCCTCACTTAAGTAGCTGAGGCTGGCTGTGAACCTGTGATCCTTCTGTCTCAGCCTCCCAAGCACTGAGATTACAAGCGTGTGCCACCATGCCCAGCTCTCATAGAGGAGTTTAGAAGAATTTCATCTTTTGATTTCATGGAATAACTTATAAAGTATTGGGTTTAGTTCTTCTGTAAACGTTTTGTAGAATTCAGCTGGAAATCCATCTCTGGATCTGGGCTTTTCTTTGATGGCATAGAAGGTTTTAAAATTGGTAATCTCAGTACTTGGGAGGCTGAGGCAAGAGGACTGCTGTTTTGAGGCCAGCATGTAGTAACTTCACAAGACTTTATGTCAAAATAAAAAATAAAAAGATTAAAGGTAGAATGTTCCTGGGTTCAATGCTGAGCAACACATACACACAGTTAAAAAATTGTATAGAATTATTTTCTCCCACTTTATTCTTTTTCATAGTTGTTTAAACTATTCTGATTCCTTGCCTTTCTATATACTTTTAAAAATAAGCTTATTTCTGTGAGTCTTACTAGATTGTTGATAGAATCCTAAAATCTATAGGTCAATTTGGGGACAGTTGGCATCTTCGCTATGTTGAATGTTTGAGTTCATGAACATGGTATGTATTTCTTCATTTGTTTTACTGTTCTGTGATTTCTTTCATCGGTGCCTTTTGATTTTCAGCATACTGGTCCTGTGTATGTTTTGTTAGCATGAGGGAGGGAGTATTGTGTTTTTATTTTCAATTTCGATTTCTTCTTGCTAACGTATATAAAGATACAATTGGTTTTGATCTTATAACTTTGATGAACACATCCCCCCCCCCTTTTTTTTGGTGATTCCTTTGAGATTTCTGTGTAGACAGTCATATTTTCTCTTTTGCATACTTGGTAAACTCAGTCTTACTAATTCAGAGATTTTATTTGTTAATCATGTGGAGTTCCTGTATACATTATCTTAATATCCGCAAATAATAACTGTTAGGTTCCTTCCTTTTTAATCCTAATAGCCCCCTTTAAAACATTTCCTTTGTTGATTAGCATTTTCCTCACAATGTTGAATAGAAATGATGCTAGCAGGAATGCTTAATAGTTTCTGATTGCAAATAAAAGCTTTCATTGGGTAATTAATAAGCAGGATTTATAGGCAGATGTTGTGAACACCTGTAATCCTAATACTTGGAAGACTGAGTCAGAATGACCACAGTTCCATTCCATTATGTGTGTAATTTAGTGAGACACTGTTTCAAAAAAAAGCAAAAAAGGACTTGGGTAGTTCAGAGGCAAAGTGCCTAATCCCCGGCACTGCAGAAGGTTAAAACAAAACAAATAAAAAAATGTATGATTTGTGCTGTACAGTGTTTGTAGTATCCTACTTTTCTCAGATAAAGGAAACTTTCTCTGTAGGTATTTGGTTTCTACCTCACTCTTCTCCTTTGGATAGTACCATGAATCATAGGTTGCAGTTGGACCCTTCTTTTCTTTCTTTTTTTTTTTTTTTTTTTGCGGTACTGGGGATTGAACTCAGGGGCATTCTACCTCCAAGCTATACCCCCAGCCCTATTTTTTTTTTTATTTTTTATTTTGAAACCGAGTCTCACTAAGTTGCAGATGGCCTCACTAGATAGCTGAGGCTGGCCGCGAACCCGGATCCTCCGGTCTCAGCCTCCCGAATGCTGGGATTACAAGCGTGCGCCACCACGCCCGGCCCTTCTTTTCTTTCTTCTTCCTTATATTTGTTTTATTTTTCTGTGTGTTGTAACCCTGATAATTTCTCTGATCTATCATTTCACAAATTCTAATAGTTTTCACTATCTGCTAATGAGCTTAACCTACTGAGTTTTTTTTTTTTTTTTTTTTTAAAACGGGGAATGGAACCCAGGGCCATTCTACCTCTGAGCTACACTTCTAGCCTTTTTTTGTTTTGAAACAGATTCTTGCTAGGTTAATGTGAGTCTCACTTCTTGCTGAGATGGTCCTCGAATCTGCTATCCTCCTGTCTCAGCCTACCAAGTACTGGGATTACAAGTATGCACCACCACTTTTCGAAAGTATTTTGTTCTGTATTTTGAAACAGAGCCTCACTGAGTTGCTGAGACTGGCCGTGACCCTGTGAATCTCATGTCTCAGCCTCCCAAGCACTGGGATTATAAGCATGCACCACCATGCCCTGCTCTCTGTTGAGTTTTTAATTTTGTATTTTTCATTTTTGGTTTCTTTTTTCAATTATTTTACTTTATTCTTTGTCCCCCCCCCCCCCGGACATATTTTCAGAATCACGCTTTATTTCTCTTAAGATTGTAAGTATAGCTAGGTGTAGTGGCATACATTTGTAATCCTGTACTTAGGAGGCTGAGACAGGAGGATTGCTGGTTTGAGGCCAGCCCTCAATAACTTAGGAAACCCTGCTTCAAAATAAGAAAATAAAAAATAAAAAGGGCTAGACGTGTAGTTCAGAGTCCCCAGTACCTGTGGGCCCCCCTCCCCCCCCCAAAAAAAGTATAGTAGTTTTACGAACTGTTGATTGCTTTCATATCTGAAGAATTCTGAATCTTTTCTTGATGTCTGCCATTTCTACTGGTTTTCACTCATAATGTTTGGTTCCTTAGATGCTTAGTTATTTTTTACTTCGTACGGTTCTTTGTCTTAAAAACATACTGAGATTTCTTGCTTAGGATGAAGGTCCTCTTCTCTAAGCAGGACTTGGATTTATTTATTTTAGGTGCTTGGGAATACTACCAGTTGGGGACCACCAAGTTTGTATTTTGATGTCCTTAGGAACACATAGGTCATGTGAACCTCAGCAAATGTGCAGGCGTATGGCCAAAACTATTTAGCTGTTTTTGCCCTGAATCCATTATTACTTAGCCTTGTTTGGCACCAAAGCAGATTTTCTGATATTCACTGTGGATGTGGGGTTGGGAGAAAAGGGCACAGGATGATTTCTGGTTTACTCTCACATTTGCAGGTGTGTCTTCAGGGTGGGGTAGTATTCCACATTTATGTCAGGAGAATTTCTTATTGGATTCTGTGCCTTGATAGGTACAGATTTACCTCTGTCCCTCTTGTGCTATGAAATCACTAAAACCTAATCCTGTTTTTGTCAGGATTGATGAATACCCTTAGGGTGGAAGTGGATATAATGCCCCAGTGCTCTGTTTAGTCCCTCAGTTCCTGTTTTTTCCCTATATTTTTGTTTGAATAATATGTAGTATTTTAAAAATTATGCTTGTTTCAAATATTTCTCTTTTGTTTGGCTGGAGGGTTTATACAACTAATATAGCTTGCCACTAATACAAATGAAAATAATAAGTTTTGTTTTCAAAAAACAATTTGGGGAAATATTCAGTAGAATGATTTTAATTAGATGAACGAATTACTATAAATTAGGGAATTATAAATTGCTTTGGGGCAAGTTACCTTTTATGTTTATTGTAAATGTTATTTATACCTTTGTTTGCATCTAATAATTTTCTTGTTTTAGGGGTAAAAGTATTTCCATCATGGCTCATTCAAAGACAAGGACCAATGATGGAAAAATTACCTATCCTCCTGGTGTCAAGGAAATTTCAGATAAAATATCTAAAGAGGAGATGGTGAGACGGTTAAAGGTGAGTAAAATTGAGTACTTGTTTTGGACATCTGTTTAGTGTGGGGGATCATGTAGGGCTGTATCTTGCCAGGGCAAGTTAAAACAAATTATAGCAGCAAAGGACAAAGAAAGGATCTAAGAGACTAGAGTCAATAAGGAACAGTGGGGATTAGAAAGGTGAAGCTTAGAGTTTCTAGGGCTTTCTATACTTAAGTATAAGGAGCAAGTCCACAGTATTTTATATATATATATATATATATATATATTTTTTTTTTTTTTTTTCTTTTGGTCTTTACAAAGTTGTCTCCTTTTCCTATTATCTCATTTATTTTCTAAAACAACCACTTAACTCAGAGGAAGGAAGTTTTAAGTCTTTGTACTGAGTACACAGGCTGTAGCTTACTTTCTTGTGAATGTTCTTTTGAGAGTAGGTCAGAGAGTTTAACTTGGCGTCTCCTTCTGACATGTAACAAATCACAATTGACAGTGAACTTCCATGTAGGAGGGAGTCACTGTGCGATAAGGGTCTCATGTGTATTGGAATTGGGTTCCACCTTTTTCTTCAGCGTGATGGTCCATTGTGATTGTTAAGACGGTTAAAGTAGCATCGTGGGCAGAGAGACTGTTAAGTTCATTTATCAGTTAGTTTTGATTGTCTTTGTTTTTAAGCATTTTTTCCTTACAGGTGTTATCTATACAAACATTTATGTTGCTTCATATATTATTTCCATTAAAAAACTGATACATAAAAGCATTAAAACATTGGACATATTTGTGGGGTACCATGTAATGTTTCAGTGCCTATATACATTGTGTAATGTTGTTTATATGTCATAATTTATCTGGATGTCAGTGCTGAAGAACTTTTCCTAATTATTGAAGGCCCAAGAAGTCTTAAAACAAAATATTGTTTTATATTGCTATATGGTACATATTTATAAGGAGAAAAGGACGTTAATATAAATATATTTCACAAAAGACCTGGATATTATACATTTATATACAAAGAATTAGAATGCCATCTATCAGATGTTTAGTTTTCAAAAGAAAAGGCATATTTAAGCAGATTAAATTTACCAAAATCTGGATATTTTACCTAGTTAGGAATGTGTATATATTTTATTAAAAATAGTCAAGTTACAAACCCCTTATATAATGTCTCATTTTTCTGTATATTAGTATTCTCTTATTTATTGAATTTTTACAGAAACCAGGAAATCTTATTTCGTCAGATTTGTTTATTCCAGGAATTATAGGTAAACATTCTGATTATTTGCGGAGAAACTAATCTTGAACGCAGATGGCCTACACATAAAAGCTGATTAGCACTTTATGTCTTTTGGAGATATTATTTTCTTTTTTTTTTTTTTTTTTTGCGGTACTGGGGATTGAACTCAGGAGCATTCTACCTCCGAGCTATACCCCCAGCCCTATTTTTTATTCTTTATTTTGAAACTGAGTCTCACTAAGTTGCGGAGTGCCTCACTAGGTAGCTGAGGCTGGCCGTGAACCCGGATTCTCCGGTCTCAGCCTCCCAAATGCTGGGATTACAAGCGTGTGCCACCACGCCCGGCTTTGGAGATATTATTTTCTTAGACATCTTTTTTAATTTAGAAGACTCATGAGTTATTAATGAGTTTTAATCACCATTTGAGTTTTAGAAAGTAATGAGAAATTCTCATTATCTGGACCTTGAGCAAATTTTCTTGTTTGTCTTCGTATAATAATTTCTACACTGTTGTATTTAGTGTATGGTAGTATGTTTTCATTATTTTGTATAAATTTATGCCTATCAGTAATCTGGTTAATGTACCTTTTCATCATTTATTTTCCTAATTAATACTTCCCACTATTTTTTAGTATTTTCCTTCTTAGAGAAATATAAGAAGGATTTTATGTGGGATAGTAATTTTTGGTATGTATAAGCAACTTGTATAAGTCTTATAAATTATAATAGTTGGTTAATATATAGGATGACTTATATAGCTTCTTTTTTTTTCTTTAACATTTTATTCAAAATTACTTTATCTTCCACACTTATGAAGAGTAATTCTAAGGAAAAATACAGTCCTGTATACATAGCTCATTTCCCCCTTTTGTGTCATTTCATAAATACCTAAGCCATGAAAGCATACACCTTAAAACTAATAAAATTAAAAAGTAAAGAGACTAACTCTTGACATAATATACTTTTAACTGTAGTGCCAAATTGGAAGGATTAGTTTACTGTAGGTTCTGACATCTGGCATGTTAAAACTGAGGGATTGCCCTGCAAAGGACTTTTCTGTGGCTCCTCTGAGGATTCAGTAGGAAATAGACCTATTTATTACTCAGAAGTCTAGCTGGTTAACAAGTGAACATCTTTACAGTATAAAGGACCAAGGCATAGACATTGATACTTGGTAGTGAGCCCTGTGTGTTGCTTAGTATTTGTAGCACCACCTAGTGGTTGCTAGATAGTTACCTTTCTACTGGAAGTTAGTTTTACATGTTAGTACTTACCAAGTTAGGCATTTTTGTTAAGTCTCATTTGAAGTAAGAACAGTACAAACTGAGGCCATCGTGTTACTACTATTACTGAAATTAGGGAAAACTCTTCACAGAATTTAAAATATACAATTCTTCACTATTTTTGTTTCTGTCTCATTTCTGTAAATAGTTGAAAAAGGGATCCATTTCTTGTATCTTCCTTCTGTTGAACACATAGATGCCATTTAATCAATGAAATATCTGTAATTTTTTTTTTAACCATGGCAGAAGAAATATTTTTTGGATGCTACAGCAGTAACTTCATGGTAACTTTTCAAGTGTTTAAGGTTGTATCTTTGATAATCCATTCTTATTTAACTGAATATATAAAATGGTATGTCTGGAGTAGGTTAGTGGCTCAGATGGAAAGCAAACTAAATTCTCATGCTAGATTTTTCTCTAGCGATATACTTTTTCTTCTAATGAAAGGATTAGAAATATAAAAAAAAGTTTGCTATTTTTAAGGACATATTCCTTTTAGTCCAGTTGTACAAGTAAGAACAGATGTTTCAACAAGTACTAGAATTCTTTCAATAATGACCACTTAATATCAAGGTTATTTTAAACTTTTTAAATCTGATTATCATATGTGTTGAGTAAATGAACAGTATTTTACTTAATGTTTTGTTTTTGTTTTTTGGCAGTACTAGGGGTTGAACCCAGGGACATTCTACCTCTGGGCTACATCCCCAGCCCTATTTTATTCTTTATTTTGAAACAGGGTCTCACTAAGTTGCAGAGGGCCTCACTAAGTAGCTGAGGCTGGCTGTGAACCCGGATCCTCTTGTCTTAGCCTCCCAAGTACTGGGATTAAAAGCATGTGCCACCATGCCCAGCTCCTTAATATTTTAAAGAAAAGTTGTTTACTCTAGTTTTAGAAGGATCTTGATCTTTTAGCCAGATACTTTCTATTGAAATGAAAGTATATTTATTTGGAGTTAATTTTTATAATTAATACGGCCTTTATTTCAGATGACTGTATTTTTACATTGAACATTTCATAATTTGATTATTTTTGTTTTTTCGTAGATGGTTGTGAAAACTTTCATGGACATGGACCAGGATTCTGAAGAAGAAAAGGAGCTTTATCTAAATCTAGCTTTACATCTTGCTTCAGATTTTTTCCTCAAGCATCCTGATAAAGATGTTCGTTTACTGGTGGCCTGCTGCCTTGCTGATATTTTCAGGATTTATGCTCCTGAAGCTCCTTACACATCCCCTGATAAACTAAAGGCAAGTACTGATTTAAAGAACTGCCAAGATAGATACTTTGATTTATTTTTCCAACTACAATGGGAATTAGCCAGGCATGGTAGCACATGCCTGTAATTCCAGTACTCAGGAGACTGAGTCATGAGGATCGTATGGACAGCCTCATCAACACAGCTAGACTCTCTGTAACGGAGTGAGACCCTGATTCGAAACAAAATAAAAAAGAGAGATGGGGGTATAGCTTAGAGGTAGAATGTTCCTGGGTTCAATCCCCAGTATGTGTGGGGGGTCATTAAAGTATTTAAACAATTTCTTTTGATTCTTTCGTATTAGCCTGTAATTAGAACTTACTTTGAAAAATAGTTTGAGCTTCAAGATAAGTAGATTGTACAGTGAATACTATTAATATTATGCCATCATTAGCTCATTTTTTTTCAGTAGCATTTTGGGGGGTATTCCTGTCCCTTTTGAAAATCCATATGGAAGACCCATTCATAACCTTTATTAAAAGATAGTACCCAGTATAAACCTGAATTAGAACTATAGAATGATGGTAAGATGGGTCTGGTAGAATCTAAATATAAAGAAATAACTATGAAAGATAATTGTGGAAACTGGGTTAGAGAATGATTGTCCACAGGAAGATTATTAGTCCACAGTGTGAAAAATGGTAGGACATTTGTTAATTTAGCTTAATTTATATTTATTTTGCATTACTAGAGAATTGAAACCAGGGCCTCTAGCATGCTAGGCAAGCACTCTCCTACTGAGCTACACCCCCAGCCCTGTTTATTGCATTTAACAAGTGTTGATGTTTGTTAATGTCAGGAACTGTGTTTAAATAGACATGGTTCTTGGATTCGTGAAGTTGCTTTTTGATAATTGAAGTGAAGAAACTGCTCACTTGGTCAAATCTGTCAAATTAAAGTATAGAATGCATAAATTGTTTTGTACATGTTTGTTTTATATTTTAGTTGGTGAAAGAATCTCAAGATGATGGAGGTAGAAGGAAACATTGTCATTTAAAAGATGAATTGAAGCCTGATATGGTAGCACATACCTGTAATCCCAGTACTTGGGAGGCTGAGACAAAAGGAGCCCAGGTTCAAGACCAGCCTTACTAATTTAGTAAGACTTTCAGCAACCTAGTGAAACCTGTTTCAAAAGAGAAAAGGGGAGGGGCAGGGGTGTAGCTCGGAGGTAGAATGTCCCTGGGTTCAATCTCCACTACCACACACACACACACACACACACACACACACACACACACACACTTATAAAAAAGGGGGTTATAGCTTGGAGATAAACTGTCCCTGAGCTCAATCCTTAGTAATTCCCCCCCGCCCCCCAAAAAAAACAAACCTGAATTGTAAGATTCAGAAAATAGAGACTCATAAGTAAATCATGTAAACTGTTTATATAGTTTTGTTGCCATTTGTGTAGTTTGATTTCTGATTATTAAATCTAATTTGGGGATACTTAAATGATTTATAACAGGACGACTTATGAGAAGAATGTTGAATAGCTGAGATGAAAGTAGGGTCTTTGTGGGTTAACTGAAACCTTTTTTCTGATCAATCTTTTGGTCTTATTCTAAATCCCCTCTTTCTACTTTTTGGAGGATTGTAGTGAAAATTGATCTTATCTTTTTTCTTTTTTTTTTGTGGTACTAGGCATTGAACCCAGGAATCTTCTATCTCTGAGCTATACCCCAGCCCTATTTTATTTTTTTATTTTGAAACAGGGTCTCGCTAGGTTGCTGAGAATATCACTATGTTGCTGAGGCTGTCCTCAGTCTGCAGTCCTCCTGTCTCAGCCTCCCAAGTACTGAGATTACAGGTGTAAGGCACCACAGCTGGCTGAAATTGATACTTTTAAGTGTTCTTTCTAAGTTTCATTCTATTTTGATGAGCATTAATCTCATTTTTTGCCTATAATAGTGTTAGGTACATTAGAAAATTAAGACATCTTTACCTTTACACTTGTCAGTTTGTCATTGTTGTCATCAGCAATCCATTTATACACTTGGCTTCATATTTTGGTCAGTAATTGTTGGAGAGGTTATAAAAGAGTTGACTTTTATTTTTACATCTTCAGCTAGAGTGACATGCATTCTCTTTTAGACAGTCTGGGAAGGTTCTGTTCATAGAGAACATATTTTACATAGTACTACTATTTTTTTTTTTTTTTTTTTTTTTTTTTTTTTTTTTTTTTTTTTTTTTGTCGGTACTGGGGATTGAACTCAGAGGCATTCTACGTCCGAGCTATACCCCCAGCCCTATTTTTTACTCTTTATTTTGAAACCGAGTCCTCACTAAGTTGCGGAGTGCCTCACTAGGTAGCTGAGGCTGGCCTCGAACCCGGATCCTCCGGTCTCAGCCTCCCGAATGCTGGGATTACAAGCGTGCGCCACCACACCCGGCTCATAGTACTACTATTAAAAGATCCATTTTTGAAGGGCATATTTTTGATAGTCAGGTACTTTTCTTGAAAAGTGACCTAGTCATTTGCATATTGTATTCTTTCCCTTTAAAAATGCTTGTTTATTATTTTACTTACAGGGATAATTTTTCTTATTGATTGATAATATGCTTCATTTGCAGTTAGCACTTAAAATTTTAAGCCTTTTTTCAAACTTCTCGAAAACATTTACTCTTTTTCTAAAACTCATGTGAAAACTTGGATCAAAATGACATTGTATCTGTCTTTACCCGGGTACAAAGGAAGATGTAGTAAAAAGTCAAAAAGCAAGAGAAGGAAAAAGAAGTAAATACAATGAGTAGATAGGAAGCTTGACAAATTGACTTCTAAGGGACTTTTTGAAATTTCTGAGCTTCTGTGTGTGATCTGTTATCTTGTCACTTGGCAATTTTATTTTATAATTTTGTTTCCTAAAATGTTTTTTTGCACAGATTGTCATATATTATGCTTTTCCATCAATCCTGATCAGCTCTGTTATTGCAACATTTTTAATTTTAATAATAGCATAAATTTTACTTTACTTATTTGTTGGCCTTACTTGTTTAACTTGCTGTAAGATGAAAATTTTTTTTCTCAACTGTAAGATCATGTAAATGACTTAATGTTTTCCTATGAATGATATGAAATAGTGTTCTTTATATCAAGTTATATTTTAAGAAATTCTACCTAGTTTATTCTTTGTAATTTATCATGATATATACACATAAGAGCTAAACTAGCTTTATAAGTTTAATAATATATTTTCATTTAGCATTCATAATCTAAACAAATTCTTTTTTTTTAAGGATATATTTATGTTTATAACAAGGCAGTTGAAGGGGCTAGAGGATACAAAGAGCCCACAATTCAATAGGTATTTTTATTTACTTGAGGTAAGCAATATATTACATTTTGAAGTAACATTTTAAACTTTCTTTGGTACTTGTATATTTTTACCTAGAGTATTTACTTTTCACTTTTTTTTACTTCTCATTTTTAGAACATTGCTTGGGTCAAGTCATATAACATATGCTTTGAGTTAGAAGATAGCAATGAAATTTTTACCCAACTATACAGAACATTATTTTCAGTTATAAAGTAAGTTTATTTTACTAAGTATATAACATTTAAAAAATATAAGACTAAAGGATTTCTAAGTTACAAGTGAATATATACAAACTTTTTGTTTTGATAAATATTAGCGCTAAGAGCTGTAACTTGATTAGTTTAAGTTTATTTTTAGAGATGTTTTCAAAATGAATAGAATCACTTAATTTTGTGTTAATTTTGAATAAACCAATTTTTAGATTATAGTATTTATCTCTTAGGACTCCTTAATGTTTGTGGTTATTGAACTTTTGTGTATTCTTTAAAATTACTAGAATTTTGAAACTTCGTTTAATCACTTTGGTTGTGAGATTGTTTAAAATTAGGGGAAAATAATCTAAGGAATGTGGTTTAAAAATGGAATATAGGGGAAGCTTTAAATGAATACATACACTCATTATATTATGATTATTTTTATAAAGTATAATATTTGTCAGTATCATTTTACGATTTAGTTCTATTTATTTCAGTTGTATTTTAAATAAAACATTTGTTTTTAATTTCAGCAATGGACACAATCAAAAAGTTCATATGCACATGGTAGATCTTATGAGCTCTATTATTTGTGAAGGTGATACAGTATCTCAGGAGCTTCTGGATACAGTTTTAGTAAATTTGGTACCTGCCCATAAGGTGAGTAGCAGTATGTTCTGAGCATGTGTCTAAACCCCATTGTTTTAGTTGCATTTTCACCCCTTTGACCTGAACACCTGACATACAAAATGTAAAGGAAGAAAAAGTTTATTTGTTCACAGTTCTGGAGATTTCAATCCATATGTATACAATTCATGGTACAGTGGTTGCCAAGCAGGAGCCAGGGCTGGAGATCTTCATGACATCATGGTGGTGAGCTGAGAGAGCAAAGGGTCTGAGAAACACACTGCAGCTGGGCACACAGTACCCAGCCATGGCTCCAGGGACCCACCTCCAGTCCTGCCCTGCTTCCAAACATGCCTGTCTCCAGTACATTAGGCCTGGGGGACACTTTAAATCCAAACCATAGATAGCATCAGTTAATATTAATATCTAGAATTTGTGCTTAGGTTCTGAATGCAGTTTATCCTGCTTTAGCCTTAACTTTGGAGAATATTGATTGATTAATATTAGGATATACTAGTTGTTTAATGTATAACAAAACATGTTAAATTTGCCTTTCCTTAAATGAAAACAAGAAATAGTAGATTTCATACACGTAATAAAATATATGTGATAATTCAGTTTTGTATAGGATGTATTTCAGGGAAATTTAATAACTATTACCTAGCTTTATGTGTTGGAAGATGGAACCAGTTAGGGCCTTAATTAAAAAACAGTGATAATATAGACATAGAAGAAAAATGAAATTAAAAAGGAAGTTACTATTAAGGAGATAAAGGATAGGTTAATGACAGTGTTTCTTGCCAAAGAATGTTAATCAAGATATATGCTTGTGTGTATTTTTTGTGTGTGTGTGTATATATTTGTGTTGTGATTTTTAAAAATGATGAACTATCTGCTGCTCAGTTGGAAATACAGTTGTACGATTTAGAAGAGGTCTGATTTCAGAGAGGGCTCAGCAACGTTTGTTTAGCATGTGTGAGTGTGTGAGGTCCTTGGTTCTATACTTAGCACTGCTAAGGATATATACAAGTAGGCACTTCCTGAATATACATTTTCTCATTGGCCCACTGTACCGAAGACACTTCCAGAATTTAGAATCCTAGGACCTAACTCATTATCTTTGAATAGAGAAGATGGAATCTTCCCACAAACTACTTATAATTCAATCTTCTGCTTAGTCTATTTAGCTTATACTGGAAATTTTTCCTAAGTCAATTTTTGTTATGCAGTCTTTTGCATAATTTTAGCTCTTTGTAATTTAGCAAATGTTTATGGTATTTTTTTTTTTTTTTTTGGTACCAGAGATTGAACTCAGGAGCATTCTACCTCTGAGCTACACCTCCAGCTCTATTTTTATTCTTTATTTTGAAACAGGGTCTCTCTAAGTTACAGAGGGCCTCACTAAGTAGCTGAGGCTGGCTGGGAACCTGGATTCTGCTGCCTCAGCCTCCCAAGTACTGGGATTACAAACGTGTCCACCATGCTCGGCTATGTTTATGGTACCGAATAAAACATTCTAACAAATTTTTTTTTTTTTTTTTTTTGGCGGTACTGGGGATTGAACTCAGGGGCATTCTACCTCCGAGCTATACCCCCAGCCCCATTTTTTATTCTTTATTTTGAAACCGAGTCTCACTAAGTTGCGGAGTGCCTCACTAGGTAGCTGAGGCTGGCCGCGAACCCGGATCCTCCGGTCTCAGCCTCCCGAATGCTGGGATTAC
>PVLC010005821.1:16458-51468 GCA_004027655.1 Graphiurus murinus | reverse complement strand
AACAAATTTTTAAGAAAAATTAAGTGTCCTTAAATGAATTAAAGATGAAATATGTTTAAATGAATTAACGGCATAAAAATAAAGTTAAAAACAACAATAACTAGACTTATGAAACATTAGGAGAAAAATTTACTAGAGATGAAAAATAGCCATCAAAATTATAATCTTGATTAGGTTACATATTAAGAATATTTAGAACGCCGGGCATGGTGGCGCACGCTTGTAATCCCAGCATTCGGGAGGCTGAGACTGGAGGATCCAGGTTCGAGGCCAGCCTCAGCTACATAGTGAGGCACTCCACAACTTAGCGAGACCCGGTTTCAAAATAAAGAATAAAAAATAGGGCTGGGGGTGTAGTTTGGAGGTAGAATGCTCCTGAGTTCAATCCCCAGTACCGCAAAAAAAAAAAAAAAAAAAAAAAAGAATATTTCGAGAACTGGGAGATGGATCTGAAGAAATTAGATACAGTTAGATAACTATAGAGAAAATAGGTAAGATAAGGTCCAATATGTTTAATGGTGTTTTCAGAACAAGAAATAGAAAGTAGAGAAGAGGTCATATTCACAGAGAAATTGGCGCTGGACGTGGTAGTGCTCCCCTTTTATCTTGCTACTTGGGAACCTGAGACAGAAAGATTCTTAAGTTCAAGGACAGCCTCAGCAATGTAGCAAGACTCAGCAACTGGGTTAGACTCTGTTTCAAAACAACATATTAAAGACTAGAGTGTAGCTTAGAGCTTGAATGCCCCAGGGTTCAATCCCCAGTACTACAAAAACAATACTAACAACAACAACAAAAATCAAATAGAAGCTGGGCATGATGGTGCAGGCTTGTAATCCCACTACTTGGGAGGCTGAGACTGGAGGATCCGAGTTTGCGGCCAGCCTCAGCTACTTAGTGAGGCCCTCCACAACTTAGTGAGACCCTGTTTCAAAATAAAGAATAAAAAAATAGGACTAGGAGTGAAGCTTGGAGTAGAATGCCCTGGGTTCAATCCCCAATACCACCAAAAAAAAAAAAGGAAAAAAAAATCAAATAGAAATTAGCTTAAAATATTACAGAGTTGGTGAAAAACATGAATGTATGGATTAGGTAGTGAAAGTTTCTCAAGCAGAGAGAGTAAACGAAACATAAATCCCTTCCAGGTACATCCTGGAGAAAATGGAGAACACCAAAACAGAAATAGTTTAAAAAAGAAATGTTACACTGATAACTTACTTTTTTGTGTGTGTGTGTGATACTGGGGATTGAATCCAGGGGCATCCTACCTCAGAGCTACACCCCTAGCCCTATTTTTTATTCTTTATTTTGAAATAGGGTCTCACTAAGTTGCAGAGGTCTTCACTAAATAGCTAAGGCTTGCGGAGAACCTGCGATCCTCCTGTCTCAGCCTCCCAAGTACTGGAATTACAAACATGCACCACCACACCCAGCAGATAACTGACTTTTAATTGAAAGGATAGATGCCAGAGATAATAGAAGTTGATTCCAAAAATGCTAAGATAGAGTAATTGTCAGCCAGAGTTGTATATCCAGTTTGAGTTAAATGAAGACATTAAGTATTTTCTCATAAATAGATCTTTTTTGAAGTCACTATTATATAAGTACTATAAAAATGAAGAAAATTGAATTTAGAAGTGAGATACAAGAAACTTTGGTAAACAAATGCTATAAATTAGAACTAATACATAAAAACAATGGTAGTACTAATTATGATAATTAAAAGAAGTATTAAAAATGATTCTTACCACTGGATACAATTAATAGGTTAAGATTGAGTAGTGTGTGTGTGTGTGTGTGTGTGTGTGTGTGTGTGTGTGTGTGTGTATGTGTATGTGTATGTGTATGTGTATGTATTACTGGGAATTGAACCTAGGGAAGTTCTACATCCAAGCTACATACCAAGCCCTATTTTTATTTTTTATTTATTTATTTATTTTTAATTTTTAAATAAGGTCTCACTATGTTGCTGAGGGCCTTGGTAAATTGCTGAGGCTGGCCTTGAATTTATGATTGTCCTGTCTTATCCTCCCAAGTACTGGGATTATAGGAATGTACCACCATACCCAGCTAAGATTGAGTTTGATTTAATGAGTAGTATGATCCTGGTGATGATTAGGAATATTTAGAGCTCTTGATTAACTTTCAACTTTTGGCGGGGGTAACTGGGGATTTAACTCAGGGGCATTCTACCTCTGAACTACACCCCCTGCCCTATTTTATTTTTATTTTTGAAATAGAGTCTTACTGGGTTGATGAGAATTTGACTACTTGTTGAGGCTGTCCTCGAACCTTCAATCCTCCTGTCTCAGCCTCCCAAGTACTGGGATTACAAGCATGTACCACCATGCCTGGCAACTTTCAATTTTATTTTATTTTTTTTCTTTTTGCGGTACTGGGGATGGAACCCAGGGGCATTCTACCTCCGAGCTATAGCCCCAGCCCTATTTTTTGGGGGGGGGGGGTACTGGGGATTGAACTCAGGGGCATTCTACCTCTGAGCTACACCCCCAGCCCTATTTTTTATTCTTTATTTTGAAACCGAGTCTCACTAAGTTGCGGAGTGCCTCACTAGGTAGCTGAGGCTAGCCGTGAACCCAGATCCTCTGGTCTCAGCCTCCCGAATGCTGGGATTACAAGCGTGCGCCACCACGCCCAGCTCCCCAGCCCTATTTTTTGTTCTTTATTTTGAAACAGAGTGTCACTAAATTGCAGAGGGCCTCACTAAGCAGCTGAAGCTGGCAGTGAACCCAGATCCTCCAGTCTCAGCCTCCCAAATGCTGGGGCACCACGCCCAGCTCCAAATTTCACTTTTAAATGAAGTATGTTCACCTTAAAATTTTCAGAATTTCAGGAAAAGGAAGAATTACAATAAGCATAAATGGCCTAAATTTAACACAAAGGACAGATTGGTAGGTTGGTTTCAAGGTTAATGCAGCTGGTTGATGTTAATAAGAGAAATAGCTAAATTATAGTCATGAAAATGTTGGATGTAGAAGGCTGGTAAAAGACTTGTCAAGCAAATCCAAACCAAAACAAAACCGAGGTAGCTTGTGTTAATGTTAGACATAGTTTTTACTGCGTAAGAAAGTGTTTTATTTATATAATTAAAAGTTTAGTTCTTAGGAGTATGTGTATACAAGTTGTATTCATACAGATTCAAAATATATAAACCATAAATTGAAAAAATTATGAAAGTGATAAATTCACAATTTACTGGTCATTTTTAATATGCTTCCCAGTGCTTATAAATCAAGTAGACCAAGAGTTTGTAATATTATTGAAACAAAAAAACAAAAAAGAGTTCATAATGGCAATTATTTAGAAATGGACATTTAAATGTTACATCTTAAAATGTGTGTGGTACAATTTAAATCTTTAAATGTAACTATACCTAAGTGTTTAATTCAAGAAGTTATAAAAATATTAGAATAAGCAGAGCATGCAACAGGGTAAAAGTGAAGAATAGAAATTAATAAGACATGGTGGCGCACGCTTGTAATCCCAGCATTCGGGAGGCTGAGACCGGAGGATCCGGGTTCGAGGCCAGCCTCAGCTACCTAGTGAGGCACTCCGCAACTTAGTGAGACCCTGTTTCAAAATAAAGAATAAAAAATAGGGCTGGGGGTGTAGCTCAGAGGTAGAATGCCCCTGAGTTCAACCCCCAGTACCGCAAAAAAAAAAAAAAAAAAAAAAAAAAAAAAAAAAAAAAAAAAAAAAAAAAAAAAAAAAAAAAAAAAAAAAAAAAAAAAAAAAAAAAAAAAGAAATTAATAAGACAGAAAAACATAGTGATATTGCCTGAAAAACCCAAAACTGGTAATTTGAAGAATGTGTCAAATAGACAAATACTTGAAAAAAAAAAAGAAAAGTAGATGGTATTAATACACAGTTCTAAAATAAAGCTAAAGAGACTTGAAAAGGATTAAAAGGTAATTTTGTTAACAATATTTAGTGCTAACATAATTTAAATTAAACAAAAAAAATTCTTAGAAAATATAACTTGTCTAGTTTGTTTCAAGAGAGAAAAATCTTGGATAGCTTTTTTTTTTTTTTTTTTTTTTTTAACCCAGAATCCTTCTACATCCAGGCTATACCCTAGTCTTGTTTTAATTTTTATTTTGAAACAGTCTCTTTAGGTTACTGAGAACCTCACTAAATTGCTGAGGCTGACTTTGAACTTGCAATCCTCCTGTCTCAGTCTCCTAAGTACTGGGATTATGGGCGTGTGCCACTACCACCCTACTTGGATATCTTTTAACCAATAAAAAAAGTAAATGCTTTTTTTTTTTTTTGAGGTACTGGAGATTGAACTCAGTGGCATTCTACCTCCGAGCTATACCCCCAGCCCTATTTTTTATTTTTATTTTGAAACCGAGTCTCACTAAGTTGCGGAGTGCCTCACTAGGTAGCTGAGGCTGGCCGCGAACCCAGATCCTCTGGTCTCAGTCTCCGGAATGCTGGGATTACAAGCATGTGTGCCACCACGCCCGGCTAAAAGTAAATGCTTTTTTAAAAAAAAAACCCTACCTAGGCTGGGCCTGATAGTGCATGCCTGTAATCCCAGTATGTGAGAGACTGAGACAGGAAGATCACAGGTTAGAGGCCAGCCTCAGCAACAACCGGAGGATCTCAGCAACCTAGTGAAACAGTGTTTCCAAATAAAAAATAAAATAGGGCTGGGAGTGATAGCTCAGAGGTAGAATCCTTCTGAATTCCATCCCTGGCACTACAAACAACAACAAAAAACCCTAAAAACTCTTGTCAAAACCTACTACCAGATTTCTGTTGGTCAATTTTAGTGGCAAATAGTCCTCTTTTTCAGACTTGGAGATTATAGAAAACGAAGAAAGACTCCACAACTCACTTTACTAACTGTATAATCTTTATAGGAAAACCAGGCAGGAATCAGTTCAGAAAGGAGAAAGACTATACAGAGAAAAGAGAATAAACAATGTTGTACATACATATATATGTGTGTGTGTATGCACATATATATAGAATAATTTTGGTATCTGCTTCACAAATCTATAGAATAATAGAGCTTTAACTAATTTCAAGAGGTTGTATGCATCCATTCTGTGATTTCACAAAGTTAAATATCTAAATCCATAGAATCTAAATCCATCTATTTTCTTCTTTGCTATCTCTAGAGGTGGCTACCACATAGAAATAATTTTAATACATAATCACATAATTTCTTTTTTTTTTTTTTTGCGGTACTGGGGATTGAACTCAGAGGCATTCTACCTCCGAGCTACACCCCCAGCCCTATTTTTTTACTCTTTATTTTGAAACCGAGTCTCACTAAGTTGCGGAGTGCCTCACTAGGTAGCTGAGGCTGGCCTCGAACCCGGATCCTCCGGTCTCAGCTTCCCAAATGCTGGGATTACAAGCGTGCACCACCACGCCCGGCTTCATAATCACATAATTTCTTATAAAATAAATTTAATGCTCTGATATGTGTTCCTTTTCTTTTTATCTTTGCATTTTTCCAGTGAGAGTTGTATACTGTGTGGTTATTTAATCTGTATAGGTTGATACTGACCTTCACTCTGGCTCTTTTAAACATCGTTTTGTTTACTGATATTGCCTCTGAAGTGCTTCCCAATGTTTAATTAACCTGACAGTTAACACACTCTTCTTATAAATTATTTTATAATTTAATGTAAATCCCTTTCTTCTTAATCATCCTTTAATACAACTGACAGTGAATATAAAACCATGTCAACTCCTCTTTATAAAAAAGAGATTCAGGTATTGCTTAAAATTTAAATACATTTTTTTTCTTCTTGACATTGTTGCACTCTTATAGGGGTTGGTAAACTTTGGGCCATGGTCCAAGTCTACCATTGACTGTTTTATAAATAAAGTGGAACATAGCCACACTCACACTCATTTATTTATGTATCATCTATGGCTGCTTTTGGACTACAAATAGCAGAGTTGACTAATTGTGACAGACTCTACTCTGTTCAGTGCTGAAAATAGTTACTATTGTATTCCTCACAAAAGTTTGCCAAACTGTACACAGAAGGAGCTGTAGTGTCATTAATTATGCCGCTGTGGAAACAAGTTTTGACATGGAATGGTGTTACCTGCATTCATAAATACATCCAATGGAGGGGCAGTTTTCTTTTTTTTGTGGTACTGGGGATTGAACTCAGGGGCATTCTACCTCCGAGCTATAACCCCAGCCCTATTTTTTATTCTTTATTTTGAAACCGAGTCTCACTAAGTTGCGGAGTGCCTCACTAGGTAGCTGAGGCTGGCCTCGAACCCAGATCCTCCGGTCTCAGCCTCCCGAATGCTGGGAATAAAGCGTGCGCCACCACGCTTGGCGGAGGCGCAGTTTTCAATGTGCATTTGAATATTCTATACCATGCATGTTTACATTTAATTGATTTTCTCAAGATAATTTTTTTTTTTTTTTTTTTTTGCGGTACTGGGGATTGAACTCAGGGGCGTTCTACTTCAAGCTATACCCCCAGCCCTATTTTTTATTCTTTATTTTGAAACCGAGTCTCACTAAGTTGTGGAGTGCCTCACTAGGTAGCTGAGGCTGGCCGCGAACCTGGATCCTCCGGTCTCAGCCTCCCGAATGCTGGGATTACAAGCGTGCGCCCAGCTTCAAGATAATTTTCTCTAGACCTTGAGTTTGCTAAAATTTCCTCAGAATTAGAGGCATTGACATTTCTTTGGGTTACAGAAGTATTAGCTTACATGATCATTAAAAACACATGGCTTAGCTGGACATGGTGGAGTATGCCTGTAATTCCAGTACTTGGGGAAGCTGAAACAGGAGGATCGCAGACCAGTTTTAGCAATTTAATGAGACCCTGTTTCAAAACAAAACAAAAAAAAAGCTGGAGGTGTATTTCAGAGTTAGAATGCCCCTGAATTCAATAATCCACAGCACCAAAAACAAAACAGAAACAAAATACATGGCTTTTAATGTCTGATGAGTCATGATTCAAAGCAAGATCTGACATTTGTTGGCTCTTGGTAACTGCTAGGTGCCCAGAGAGGAAAATGTAAACTTGGGCATGTGACTTGAATGCTATAAGCCTTATTTTCTTCATTTGTAAAATGAAAATAATTAGAGCATCTATTTCACAGCTGTAGTGCAAGAATTAAATAAGAAAAAAAATGCATGTAATATACTCATGTATTATGGCCAGAACATATGAGGTGTGTCCTGTAAATATCTGGCGTGTGTTTCTTAATAACCAAAGTAAATGTACAATAAAAATAGTTATAATAAAAACTTAATAAGTTATGAGCTAGATTAAAAAAAGGAGAAAGACTAACTTTATGAATATAGTCACATAAATCCAATATAAAATAAATGTAGACAATATCCAGAATGGTATACAGTTATATTGATAATGACCAAATTACTTTATCTTAGGCATAGGAGGATGGATTAACATATTAGTGTTAGACCAAGATAATTGTCTAAAGAACAAGCTAGCTGGGTGTGGTGGCCCACACCTGTAATCCCAGTACTTGAGAGGCTGAGATGGGGATCGCAGGTTTGTAGCCAGCCTCAGCAACCATGTGAAGCCCATCACAACGTAGGGAGACCCTGTTTCAAAACAAAAATTAAAATAGGGCTGAGGGTGTAGCTCAGAGGTAGAATGCCTCTGCGTTCAATTTCCAGTACTATACAAATAAATAAATAAATAAATACGTAATAAATACATAATACATCAGGTCAAAGAGAAAGAAAGCTTTCGGTAGATACTGAAAAAAGACTGGTAAAATTCAGTATAATTTATGATAAAAGCTCTTACCGAATTTGAAATAGAAAGGGACTCCCTTAAACTAACAGGGATATATATGATAATAGTGAAATAAAACATTCTTTTTGAAGTTAGGAATGTAAAATTGTCGCTTCTATTTAGGAAAAAGGCAAGTACACTGTTTCTAATCAGCATTATATTAGGAGACTTAAGTTAGTGGAATAAAATAGTACAAAATATAAAGTATTAGAAAATAAATGAAATTATTTGCAGATGATAAGATTGTGCAGAAAACAAAACATTGTGCAGTTGAGTTTCTAGAATAAATGAGAATTATTTAAGGTTGCTAAATATAAGATATTAAGAAATTGTTAGCATAACTTCATAAAGTTTTCATTTGTAGCTTTCACAAAGACATAATGTACTTAGAAATTTAGGCCGGGCGTGGTGGCGCATGCTTGTAATCCCAGCATTCGGGAGGCTGAGACCGGAGGATCCGGGTTCGCGGCCAGCCTCAGCTACCTAGTGAGGAACTCCGCAACTTAGTGAGACTTGGTTTCAAAATAAAGAATAAAAAATAGGGCTGGGGGTGTAGCTTGGAGGTAGAATGTCCCTGAGTTCAATCCCCAGACCCGCAAAAAAAAAAAAAGAAATTTAATGAAAATGCGCACATTTATGTTGAAAATCATAGTTGATTAGAAAACATAATAGAAGAACTAGCATGTTAAGGAATTGTTGTTTGTGTAATGAGATATGCAATATAATAGTACCAGACAGTATAATGGTGCCAGTATTCTTTATCCAGTCAAAATAATGTATATAATTTAATGAAGTGAATTTAAAATTCACATGGAAGAATAGATGGTCAATAATAGCCAATTTTGAAGAAGGATGAAAAAGTGGGGTCTTAATGTTGAGACATTTTTTTCCCATATGTCCTTTTAACTATAATTAGGCAATAATGGACAAAAGGACATAGGGAAGTAAGGAAAAATTTATAAGTGAATGTAGGAGCTGAGAATTTATTACAAGTCATTGGAGGTAAAAGTGGACCATTTAATTGATGGTTTTAAGGCAGTTGACCACCCATCTGGAAAATAAAATTAGTTTCTTATTTTGTACTATATATAAACGTATATTACAGGTAGAATAAAGATCTAAACCTGAAAAGTAAATCTTTTAAAAATTTTATTGTAAAGTAAAAAGCACCTTTACAATCTCCCCTACCCACCCCTCCGTCCTCCCTCCCTTTCTTCCTTCCTTGGGGTACTCTACTTACTGAGCTGAACTTCTAGCACTTTCTACTTTTTATGTTGAGACAGGGTTTTGCTAAGTTGCAGAGGATGACCTGAAACCTATGATTCTCCTGTCTCTACTGGGATTACACACAAGTGTGCTTCTTGCACCCCTCTCCCCCATGCTTTAGTATTTGTTTTGTTTCTTGTTGTATCCTTGGACTTACCTTTGTGCTGAGATGTGCTTGAATAACTTTCCTTGCCCACAGCTGACTAAAAAGCCTTAGTCCTTCACTACCTGAGGGTTCCCCATTGCTGCCCACCCTAGAACCCAGTTTATTCTTTTATCATATTTTCTCTCTGTGGGCCTGGTGTGTAACAACCTGCATTTGTTGTACTCAGCTGAACAGATTTGAATTTGGGACTAGATTTGGAATGATTAAGTATTTCCTTCTATTACATAATAAACACTTATGGACCATTTCTACGTGGTTTGCATTCTGTTATGAATGAGATATGAAGAGAATATAATTATTCTACCTGCCAGCAATCTTGTGGTTAAATAGGCCAGATAAAAGAAAAAAGGTTTTGCCTTCTTCCTTAATATGTAGTTTTCTTATTCATTTACTCAAGAATAGCCTTTTAAATACAGGTAACATATTGCTTTTTTAGTTAGAGATATAGAGGTGTGGGTGTAGTTTACTGATAAGAGTTCTTGCCTAGCATGTATGGGGTCCTGGGTTTGCATCCCAACACTACAAAAAAAAAAAAAAAATTAAAAACAAAGCATAGTTAGAAACAATATAATATAGATATCATTTATGTTTTACAGAATTTAAACAAACAAGCATATGATTTGGCAAAGGCTTTACTGAAGAGGACAGCTCAAGCTATTGAACCTTATATTACCAATGTAAGTCTTATATTTCATTGTCAGAACTATTAAGCCAAAGTTTTAACGATTGTTAGGAGCAAAATTTCAGCAAGTACTACATATATATAAATATATATATATATGTCTATACATATATATTAAATTTTATGTTGTTTTAATCATTAAAGAATGTATTTTGTTTTTCCTTTCTCAAATTTATTCTTGGTTAATATATTTTCTAGAAGATTCACTTTCATTTTGTTTGTTCATTCATTTGCTTCTTTCAAATTGCCTAGAAACAGCAATAGATTTTTTCGGTAGTAAGACTTTCTAATGTTAAAAGCAGGGTTAAATATTGAACTTCTTGTTATTCAGAGTAGTTATTTACAAAATTTTGGAGATTAGATTGGTTTATATAACAAAAAAGATATGAATTAATGTCAGAGACCTAGAAATTGAAGGCAAGTATGACTGGCAGGAGAAATTTGGTGAAAGTTTTGAAGGGTGAACTTTAAGAAGCTATGCAATCAGATTCTGTAATCCATCTTAATGGCTCCAGAATTGACACAGAACTTTAAATACTAGTTTCTATTGTTTTGCGAGTCTTGAGTATTACTTGAGATAAATAGGTAGAATTCTGCTTTTCATAACTGACTTAATGGCATGTGTAGACCCAGAATTAACAGTTCTAATTCCCTCCCTCCCTCCCTCCTTCCCTCCTTTCCTCCTTTCCTCCTTTCCTCCTTTCCTCCCTCCCGCCCGCCCGCCCGCCCTTCCTTCCTTCCTTCCTTCCTTTTTGCGGTACTAGGGATTGAACCCAGGGGCATTCTATTTCTGAGCTATACACCCTCAGCCCTATTTTATTTTTCATTTTGAAATAGTCTCACTAAGTTGCGGAGGCTGGCCGGGAACCTGTGCTCCTACTGTCTCAGCCTTCCTAGTACTGGGATTACAAACTTGCACCACCATGCCAGGCTTGATCCCTTGCTTTAAATGCTTCTGAATGACTATTTCCACGGCCCAGTAGAACATACTAGATGAGCTCCTCCTGGTGGTCATTTATTTAAACTGATAATTGCCAAGCCAGTTGTCATTTAGGGGGGAACATGTGTACCTTGTTTTGATGCCAGAAAAAGGTATCAAAATAAGGAAAGAACATCATGCACATTAATATATCCTATATGATCAGAAAAAATATCTTATTGGGGTAATAAAACTGTATACGATAATGTATTTATTGGAGCTGCATGATTAGCTTCAGTATACTATTTTTTTTTTTTTGTGGTACTAGGGATTGAACTCAGGGGCGTTCTACCTCCGAGACAAACCCCCAGCCCTATTTTTTATTCTTTATTTTGAAACCGGGTCTCACTAAGTTGTGCAGTGCCTCACTAGGAAGCTGAGGCTGGCCGCGAACCCGGATCCTCCGGTCTCAGCCTCCCGAATGCTGGGATTACAAGCGTGCGCCACCACGCCCGGCTAGTATACTATTCTTAATTTCAGAGTCTGTTTGAAAATATTTATAATGAAAGTCAAAGAAAGAAGAAAAGCCCAAATAAATACTTGGAGCAATCCCAGATAAATCAGTGTAAAAACATTTACTGATCATTTATATCTTATGTTAATTTCCTGCTATTCTTCCTATAGCAATAGAGAACATGTGCACACCCCTCCCCATAGCTTTATCAGAAGCTGGAGAACAGGGGACTAGTAAAGTGGTCCTAAAACACTTTTAATTATTTACTTATTTCTAATGCTTTGTCCATCAATTTATATCTCCCCATTTTCTTGTCTCTTGAGGGTCAGTGAAAGTCATTGAGAGTTGCTTTTTTCTTTCCTGTTCCTTATAAGTCTTAATTTTTCATCTTCAAGCCTTATGTAAAGTCAGTTTCTAGTGAACTTAATTGTCTTGTAGTAGAATAAAATTAACACAGTGCTAGAAATCATTCTCAGACTTTTGGGGCTTATAGATGAAATATATAAGCCAGGTGTGGTGACGCACACCTATAATCCCAGTACTTGAGAGACTGAGACTGGAGGATTGCAGGTTCACAGCCAGTCTCAGCAACTTAGCGAGACCCTGCTTCAAAATAAAAAATAAAAATAGCTGAGATGTATCTTGGAGGTAGAATATCCCTGGGTTCAATTCACAGTACCAAGAAGAAAAAAGAAATAGCCATTGTTTGTGTATCTTCCTAGTACAGAATTAATAAATAAGGAGTAAGATATGAAGTAGTACTAATCCCACTTTTCTCTTTCTTCTGCTGTTTTCACTCTCATACATACAGGCACATTCAAGTTTTTCGTTATAGCGATCTTACATATATGAGGACTTAAGAAATTACTGTGATATAATTTTGTCTTTCTTTTGAGATGAGATCTTGCTTTGTTGCCTGGACTGGTTTAGCCTCTACCTTTTGGGCTAAAGTGATCCTCCTGCCTTAGCTGTAGAGTAGTTGGAATGGCAGGGGTGCACCACATACTCAGCAGACTGTTTCTAAAAGTAGAATTAATTTCAGTGTGGCAACCCAAGAAACGAAATAGTGCATGTTTAAAAGGAAAAAGCACGTAGCCACTGCTCAGATCCCACAGGAACTGCTTCTCAGTGATGTTTCTTTTACCACATCTTTTCACTCAGGGGTTTTAGGGTGCAGCATCAAATTGTTTTGTTGAGACAGATAAACTTTGGTTAGATTGCTTACTCTCAGTGTCAGTCTTTGCACCTGTAAATTGGAGCTAGTAATGCTTGGATATCATGATATTCCTTTTCTATAAAATTGAGAAATAGGGACAAATAAGTTATTATTAAAACCAATAAAGAAAGAAAAGAAGAATCAAATTTTTTTTTTCCTCCTTCTCTTGACTTAGGTAGTATGTATGGGTTCATAGACTTAAAAATTGTGCTTAAAAATAACCCAAGAACTAAAAAGTAAGCAGAAAAGATACAAAAATGTGAGATACTTGACTCTGTACAAAAGCTAATTAAGCCAAGTTGTGTGTTAAATGTCACACAGAAGAGAGCAGGGCAGTGTGTATGGTGTGAAGAAACCTTAGCTCCTTTTCTTAAAGTACAAAAGAAACTTAAAATATGTCTTATATACTTACTTTTTGAAGATTTTGGGAAGATTTTAGAACTTTTTTTAGATTTTAGAATGATTTTAAAGGAACATTTTAGATTTTAAACTTCTTAGACTTTAAAGGAACTTTTTGGGTTTTAGAAAGATTTTAAAGGACCTTGGTCATTATGTCATATATATCCTTACCCATTTTAGTAGTAATATGATCAATGATCTGAGAGTGGAAAATAGTTAGAGCTGGCTGCCTGTGTTCCTGTGTGCCTTTAATTGGATTTTAATTAACTTTGTAAACTCTATATGTATACATTATTTATCAGAATGTCAAAGAAGACAAAAATGATTAGAAAGATGTTTTGCATTAAAAATATAAAACTACATATTTAAGAAATAGAATTGACTCCTGCTCTGAAGGTGTAAGAAGACTGTTTTAGATGCTGTTGTTTTTTATATGGTAAGGTGAACAAGATGTGATACTTTGCTCTAATGAATTTATCTAGTCAGGTAATTAAGACATTGTTACTAGGATTCTCCATAGAAATAGAGTCAGTGGGATAGGTATATAGATGAATGTAAGTGTATATGAGAGGAAATTTATTAGGGGAATTGGCTTATGCGATTCTGTAGTCTGCTGAAGTACTGTGATTATCTGTCTGCAAGCTGGAGAACCAGAGAAGCTGATGACTTAACTCAGTCCATGGTCAAAAGCCAGAGAACCCAGAGGTAGGGGAGAGTTGTTGATGCTAGTTATGGGGTCCAAAGGCTGAAGAAACTGGAGTTCTGATATTCAAGGGCAAGAAAAGAAGGTTGTCCCAGCTCCAGAAAGAAGAGCGTGAATCCGCCTTTTTGTTCTATCTGGTTCCTCAGTATATTACATGGTGCTTGCCGTTAACTAAACGAATGGGGAGGATTGAAGGCTAGCTTCCCTACTCAGTCCATGGATTCAGCCTCCTCTGGAAGCATCCTGGAAGACACATGCAGAAATAATGCTTTACCAGCTGTCCAGGCATCCCTTAATCTCATCAAATTGACACCTAAAATAAACCATCACAGAATATAGTATGTGTCATAATGGGGAACAAAATGTATTTGGATGGTAGGGGTTTATTGATATGTTAATTGATGAGTCCGTACAAATGACCTATCACTTATTGTGTACAGGATGAATGCCACATTTTATCTTTTTCTATAGCCTTTATGGTTTCCTACCTATTTTTAAAAATGTTTTGGTATTCCTATTTCGGCTTTGTACAAAATAATAATGATTTAAATTGAATATTTAAGACTGTAAAATTTATTTTATGTAAGATATTTCTATTAACAGCAATTTTTTTTTTCTCTCAAAAGTTTTTTAATCAGGTTCTGATGTTGGGGAAAACATCTATCAGTGATTTGTCAGAACACGTATTTGACTTAATTTTGGAGCTCTACAATATTGACAGTCATTTGCTACTCTCTGTTTTACCCCAGCTTGAGTTTAAATTAAAGGTAAGTATTGTGAAAATAATATGATTCTGTCAACCAGGTTAGATAGCAGACAGTATTATTTGTGGCTTTTAAGTTCTTAAGTAATTTACCTAACTATAATAGATAAAGGAGTGTATTACCATTACTTTATCATGTGTTTATGCCTTGCCTATATGTTTATCTCCAATTCCTGGCATCATATGTAGCAGATAATAGCTACTTAAGTGATTAGCACTTATTTTCCTCCACATACTTTTTGGATTGATTGTCGGATTTGGCTGACTTTTGAAGTTATAGCAATACATTGAGGCTTTATTTTCAAAGCATACTTTATAGCACTACCTTTGAACTCTTGATAGGGATGTAAAAATACACATTATCCACAGAGTGAGAAATGTTTTCTTTTATTCATATTATTTCATAGTTAACTATGTTGAAAGCTTGTTTGCTTTTCACATAGTCCCTATGGCCTTGACATTAAATTATCCCATAAAATTGATTTTTTATTTGCATAATTGAGGAATGCCCTTTTGTCTTTTAAATCATAACAGGAAGATTAAATAAAGCAGGTTATAATTAATAATCTTTGATGGATCCCAATGTACCATCCAGAAAAGTTCTTAAATGATGTCCATGTAGTATTATTTCTAAAAATTTTGATTTTTCTCTTTCAAAACCGAAAAAGATAGTTTATATTGGCAGTGTGAATACCCTCAATAACCAGCAAATTATTCCTTTTTTTAGTCTGGAGTATAATTTTGATATATTTCTCACATGAGCCATTTAATTAACTGGTCCCCCTGTCCTCTTTTTAGTGTGGTTAGTGATTTTGATGAGGCAATATAGTCACACTTCTGAGTATTTGTTAGTTTATCTGATTTTCTTTGTTAAAAACATAGTGCTATGTGCATTTTCCTACATACTGTAAGAAACTTGAAAATAAGGAAATTAGCTGTGTGTGGTGGTACACATCTATAATTCCACTACTTCGGAGGCTGAGACAGGAGGATCATAGGTTCAAGGACAGCCTCAGCAAGTAGTAAGATTTCTTATCCACCCGGGGAGACCGTGTTTCAAATATAAGTAAAATAGGGCAGGGGCTGTAGTTCAGATGTGGAATGCCCCTGGATTCAATCCCCAGTACCACCCAAAAAGAAAGGAAAAAAAAGGAAGCCTAGAAGGAAATTATCATTCCTGCTTTTAGTCAGCTTAACATCTAATATGGGAGGAAGAGGAAAAAAATTCCAGAACTTTTAAGAGGCCAGATATAGTGTCATAAGAGATATAGACAGCATACAATTGAAGCAAAGGAATTGGCATGTAGAAGCTTCTACTTTTTGAGCCACACCCCTAGCCCCATTTATTTTTTTATTTTGAAACATGGTCTCATTAAATTGCTGAGGCTGGCCACAAACCTGTGATTCTCCTGTCTCAGCCTCCCAAGTACTGGGATTACAAGCATGCACCATCACACCTGGCTCTAAATTAAGTTTAAATCACTCCCCGCTGATGTGCTTGTGGAGCCTTAATAAACAAGTAGATTTCCAGGTATTAGGCCAGACTAGTCAGGATTTCTGAGGGTGACGTCCAGGCCTCAGGTCTGTTTGTTGGAAAGCTTTAGAAGTGATCCTAATATATAGCCAAGGCTGAGAAATACTGATTTAGAGGAATAAGGGGAAATAAAGAAATAGGTTAGATCATATGGGAGGGGGGGTTGAGTGCTAGGCTGAGGCATTGGCTTAAATTAAATTTTAGAAGAACTTAAGGAGTGGCATCCATAGCACCTTGACTATCAGTTCTATTTGAAAGATCTGATTGTTCATTCATTTAACAATGTCCTTTGTTGGTGGTACTAAAACAACTATATAAATAATTGACCTTTCATCCCCAGGGTGACTAATTTACACATATTCAAAGCTTCGTCATTATGCTACTGAACTTCATTTAGGAATCTGATGTGTGTAGATTAACTGACTCTCTTATTGGGGATACTTTAGCTCATGTATATTTCTACAGGGAGCTAAAAAGTATAATCATGCAGAATACTCTCTTTACTATAGGCTGCCCTCTATAAGTGTTTATTCCTAAAAGTCTGTTTTTCAAGGTTCCTTAGAAGATTTTTTAATTTGACTCTTAATTGAAATAAAACTCAATTATAGGAGGAGCTTCTAACATTTACTCAGACTTTTAAAGATGTGTTTTAATGCAAGATCTGCTGCTTTAATGTAATTTAAGGTAAGCAGCATTTGTGGTGACATTCAATTTTATGAAAAGTATGTACTTTTATGAAAAGTATTTCTATGTAATTGTTTTTCATTTGAAGTTTATTAGAGGTTTTCTGTGAATTGGAGGATGAGGGAAATTATAGGATAGACCATGTCTAGAATATGTTTAATGGTTTTAAAACTATTTGTGTTTTCTTTTAGAGTAATGATAATGAGGAACGGCTCCAAGTTGTTAAACTGCTGGCAAAAATGTTTGGTGCAAAGGATTCAGAATTGGCTTCTCAAAACAAACCACTTTGGCAGTGCTACTTGGGCAGGTATATGATTTTGGTTTCCTGGATATAATTTTGGATTATATTTGGATATAGGTTATACTTATATATCGATATGGGTTATATTTGGATATGATTTTGGTTTTCTGGATATATGTTTATATCTACTTAGATTTTTTTTTTCCAAATACCATTCACATATTTAAACTATGTTCTCTGAAATCATAAAAAAAATGAAGGTTTTTTTCATATTTAAATTTTGATTGTTGATTGACCATATTTAGAATTTCTCTTTGTCTTTCACCTTATTTTATCTTAAGTAATTTTTAAAAGATTATACATATTTAAAGTTATCTCACATAGTATGACAACCATAAAATTAAAGTGTATAATTTCAAAGCAGTGATTAATTCCAACTGAAAATACCTCTTTGGGAGATATATAGTCTCATCCACAAAAATTTATATTTAATTAGAATGTTTGGAAATAATGGAAAGGATAAGGATATTAATAAAATACAGAAATGACTATATACGTTTTTCCTCCTAACATCTTTTCTGTATTTCTTAAAGGAAATGATGACTGTGGGTTCCTTGTATGCTTTCAGTGGTCTACAAAACTAGTTGAAAAATTTTGAATGTGTTGGTAGATATTACTTTTCTGTGGGAGGGATTAATTTCATTACCTTTTCTAAAGAGATCTCTGACCTTGAAAATATTAAAAGCCATAAAATGCCCTTACTGAAACCTACTTTGATCCTGAGACTAAAGGAGGACTTTTATTCCCTCAGATTCTCATAACAAATAATGCAGTTGTCATAAACACATAATTTTTTTTTTTTTTTTTTTTTGTGGTACTGGGGATTGAACTCAGGGGCATTCTACCTCCGAGCTATACCCCCAGCCCTATTTTTTATTCTTTATTTTGAAACCAGGTCTCACTAAGTTGCAGAGGGCCTTACCAGGTAGCTGAGGCTGGCCGCGAACCCGGATCCTCCGGTCTCAGCCTCCCGAATGCTGGGATTACAAGCATGCGCCACCACGCCCGGCGCATAAACACATAAAATTTAAAGATGTTAATCTATTTTGTTTCTGTTGAAATAGTTATATTGGTATCATCACTTTTCTTTCCTCTCAGTGATTACAATTAATCTATTGGTTTCATTTTTCTCTTTTTTTTTTTTTTTTTTTTTGTGGTACTGGGGATTGAACTCAGGGGCATTCTACCTTTGAGCTATATCCCCAGCCCTATTTTTTTTATTCTTATTTTGAAATAGGGTCTCACTAAGTTGTGGAGTGCCTCACTACGTGGCTGAGGCTGTCCGCGAACCCGGATCCTCCAGACTCAGCCTCCCAAATGCTGGGATTACAAGCATGCGCCACCACGCCTGGCTTCTCATTTATTAAAGGAGTATATAAGCCTTTATAAGTGCTTATTGAGCCCTAAGTTATTAATAGGATTTCTTAGTTTTAATTTAGTTCAATAACAATATTTAATGAAGAAGTTAAGCTACTAAATATATTAGCCCAGTGTCAGTTTGAGTTTGAGTTCGAGTTCTTTTCTTTTTCTTTAAGAGCAGTAGAAAGTTCCTGGACAGCAGGGCACAATATATTATCATTTTAGTTATACAACTCAATTTGAGGTCCATTTCTTTCATTCATTCTATTTTTTTTTTTTTTTTTTTTTGGTGGTACTGGTGATTGAACTCGGGGGCATTCTACCTCCGAGCTATACCCCCAGCCCTATTTTTTATTCTTAATTTTGAAACAGGGTCTCACTAAGTTGTGGAGTGCCTCACTAGGTAGCTGAGGTTGACCTCAAACCCAGATCCTCTGGTCTCAACCTCCCAAATGCTGGGATTAAAAGCGTGTGCCACCACGCTCGGCCATTCATTCTATTTTATATTAGTGGTACTGGAGATTGAACCCAGGAGCATTCTACCTCTGATCTATACCCCCAGCCCTTTTTATTATTATTTTTTAAAATAGGGTCTCAGCTGGGTGTGGTGGCACACGCTTGTAATCCCAGCATTTGGGAGGCTGAGACCGGAGGATCCAAGTTCGCGGCCAGCCTCAGCTACCTAGTGAGGCCCTCTGCAACTTAGTGAGACCCGGTTTCAAAATAAAGAAAAAATAGGGCTGGAGGCATAGCTCGGAGGTAGAATACCCCTGAGTTCAATCCCCAGTACCGTAAAACAAACAAACAAACAAACAAACAAACAAACAAAACAGGGTCTCACTAGATTGCTGAGAGTTTCACTAAATTGCTGAGGCTGTCTTTGAACCTGTGATCCTCCTGTCTCAGCCTCCCAAGTACTGAGATTACAGGTGTGTGCTACCACGCCTGGCACATCTTATTTAATTTTTTGAAACAAAAATACACATTAATGTAAAGTCATGCATTGCTCAACAATAGACGTACTTTCTTAGAAATGCAGTTAGTTGATTTTTGTTGTAAAGATGACTATGATATTCCAGAGGCAATAGGAATTATTTTTTGGCCTCATTGTAATTTTAAGGGACCACTGTTTTACATACATGGTCCATCATTCAGTAAAATGTTATGTGATGCATTGTTACATAGACATTTACCATCTTTTAAAATTAGGACTTGTATTACTACTAGACCTTATTTTATAGGTTTCCAGGGGAAAAGTGACTCCTAATTTAAACATATTGCTGGGTGTGGTGGCTGACACCTGTAATCCCAGTTCTTGGGAGGCTGAGACAGGAGGATTGCAGGTTCCTAGGGCCTCAGCAAGTAGTGAGACTCATTAACCTAGTAAGACTCTGTTTCAAATTAAAAATATAAAAAGGGTTGAGGGTGTGTGTGTGTGTGTGTGTGTGTGTGTGTGTGTGTGTGTGTTACTGGGGATTGAACTTTAGAGGCATTCTACCTTGACCTACACCCAGCCCTATTTTATTTTTATTTTTGAAACAAGGTTTTACTAAGTTCCTGAGTCTCGCTAATTGCTGAGACTGGCATTGAACCTGGAATCCTCCCTTCTCAGCCTCCCAAGTACTGGAATTACAGGATTGTGCCAGTATATCCACCTTGTTCTTCTAATATGAATGACATAAAGCTTAGATAGTATTAAATATTAAACTTGGTTGAGAATGTAGTTCAGTGATAGAGAGCTTGCTTGCATATGCAGGACCTGAGTTTGATTCCTATTACCAGAAAAACAACAACAACAACAAAATTGAAACAAGTATACCAAATTTAAGACTAAAGTACTTTAAAGATGTTCTTTCATATTTATTTATAATAATTATAAGTTATGTGTTTAGTTAAGAAAAGTAAATTAGTAAAGTGTATAAGATTGAATAACTGTATTCAGAACACTCAAGATGCTCTTGCATGGGTCCCCATTTATTTTTGGAGATGGAGTCTGTACTTCAGAGTGATTGCTGTTTTATTTTTTCCTACATAAAATATTTGAGTAATTTGGTGCTCATTTTCAAAGCCCCTTCCTTTTATATAAATATTGAATTTGTTTGTGCTGGAAATTGAACCCAGGGACATTCTATCTCTGAGCTCACCCTCAAACCCTATTTTATTTTGAAACAGGGTCTTGCTAGACTACTTGCTGAAGCTAGTCTTGAACCTGTGATCCTCCTGTCACAGCCTCCCAAGTACTAGAATTACTCTAAATTTTCTTTGTCGTGTATTTTGATTTTACAGAATTAAGATGTATCAAGATATTATATGGAAGCCGGGCGTGGTGGCGCACGCTTGTAATCCCAGCATTTGGGAGGCTGAGACCGGAGGATCCGGGTTCGCGGCCAGCCTCAGCTACCTAGTGAGGCACTCCGCAACTTAGTGAGACTCGTTTTCAAAATAAAGAATAAAAAAATAGGGCTGGGGGTATAGCTCAGAGGTAGAATGCCCCTGAGTTCAATCCCCAGTACTGCAAAAAAAAAAAAAAAAGATATTATATGGAAAATCTTTGATGATATTGATACTTAAGTTTTAAAAAATTACTATTTTGTATTCTGTGATAAACTAATGTTGATAGACTTTGATCATCAGCTGTTGAGAATCTACTAGCCATCAATATGCTTCCTTTAAAGATGTTCTGTCATATTTATTTATAAAAATTATGTTATGTATTTAGTTAAGAAAAGTAAATGAGTAAAGTATATAAGATTGAATAACTGAAGGAGGGAGGAATATAATATCATCTTTCACAGGTAGTCTTGCTAAACATACTGATTCCGAACATGATCAAGTCTCTAGATCCAACTACTCAAATCTAAGATTTATGAGTGAGAGGGGCCTCCTAATTAACAACAGAATTATAAAGTTAGCAAAATCCAAACCATGGAAAAAAAACTGTTCATGCACACATGTGTAGCCCCCCCCCACCACCATATTTCCAACAAATTATAACAAAAAAAGAAAAAGAGGTGAGGAGAAATACAAGATTAAAAGAGACTTCAAAGCTGGGCGTGGTGGCGCACGCTTGTAATCTTAGCATTCGGGAGGCTGAGACCAGAGGATCCAGGTTCGCGGCCAGCCTCAGTTACTTAGTGAGGCACTCCGCAACTTAGTGAGACTCGGTTTCAAAATGAAGAATAAAAAATAGGGCTGGGGGTGTAGCTTGGAGGTAGAATGCCCCTGAGTTCAATCCCCAGTACTGCAAAAAAAAAAAAAAAAGAGACTTCAATGTCCTTTCAACCAAAGAGTTTTAAGAGTTTTAATTTTTTTTCTAGCTATATAAATATTTACAGATACAGTGTGTAAATTAGGTGTGCTATTAGTGGAAATGTAATCATTATGATGGTTAACTGGATAGGAGTAACTTTTGGATACAGTTTAGAGTCATGTGATATAAAATAATAGAGGGTTTAGTGTGAGATTTGCCATATATTTGTGAATGTCATATATATATATATATATATATATATATATATATATATATATATATATATATATTTTTTTTTTTGCTGCACTAGGGATTGAACTCAGGGGCGTTCTACCTCCGAGCTATACCCCCAGCCATATTTTTTATTTATTTTGAAACCGGGTCTCACTAAGTTGCGGAGGGCCTCACTAGGTAGCTGAGGCTGGCCGCGAACCTGGATCCTCCGGTCTCAGCCTCCCAAATGCTGGGATTACAAGTGTGCGCCACCACGCCCGGCTGAATGTCGTTTATTTAAAAAAAAATACTTTGAGGAAAATTTTTCTTTCGAACATGTTATGTGATTTATATGTCTCTCTGGAGTATACACATACACTTGGATAAATAGATACATTTGAAAGTATACAGGAAAAATTTTGTCATTCTAATTCTTACATCTGAGCCATATGTATATTGTTTAAATAGGCTCCTTAAAATTGCATACTTCTTACAGGAGGTTGCCTAGTTTGTATATATAGTATCTCAGAAAACTTTGTTAAAATGGTCTGGCTTTCCTTTGGATATTACTATGTAAATTGCTTTTTCTACAAATATAAATTGAGTGTGATGAAACACATGTCTATTTTTCTTATTTTAACGATTACTGTGTGCCTTTATATTTTATCAGGTTTAATGATATCCATGTACCAATCCGCCTGGAATGTGTGAAATTTGCTAGCCATTGTCTCATGAACCATCCTGATTTAGCAAAGGATTTAACAGGTAACAGCAAATATTCATAGATGCTCTTTGGGGGAAGGGAATCCTCATTTTGTTTTTTGGATACTAGGATAGGTGACGTCTTGTTTCAATTCATCATCATGGAAGTCACTCTCTGAAGCTGTTTTTCTACATAGCTCCTATGTAGGCTAGAAGCATCTATAAAAAGTTAGTGTCTTCATGAACAATATTAGTTTCTTAGTTTAAGGACAATTCCAAAAGTTTTCAAGAATTTAAATCTGAATATGCCTTGATTGAATAGATTTTTAAGACTACTGTTAATATTTTGAAAATTTAGGTAAGAGGCATTACTTTTGAACCATGCTAAGTGGAGGTAACTTTAAAAATCTGTATAAGCATAAGGAAGTTCAGAACTTTGCATTTTTGTAGCAATGACTATCATTTATTACTGTTCTGTTCAATTTTTTTTAAGTATGAAATAGGTCAGAAAATTAGAGTAATATAAGAGCCACTTATATCTTCCTCACAAATGTTAGCACACACTTTAAGAGATTAAAAAAGAGAAACAAATTATAAATATAGTCAAAATGCACTTCAGAGACTGTTCTCCTTCCTACTTTCACAGGGACAGGTACTCTACTGAATTTGGTCTGTATTCTGTTTATGTTTTTATAAATGTACCACATGTATATTTTTCCATAAATAATATATAGTATTATGTGTTTAGAACATGTCATTGAAATGTTTTTTGAATTAATGGAGTTGAATTTCTACTTTCTTATTATGTGTTTTCTCTTTTTCTTCTTCATTTTAAATTTTCCTGTCCTCTTTGATGCATTTTCTTTGCTCTCATTTTCCCTTTTTTTTCTATAGGTCCAGAAGTTAACACTTATTTTTGTACTTTGGATGCATAATTGGTAATGAAGTCTAAAATTAATTAGAACTCTAGCTTTGTTTTCTGAGCAACTAAGGACCCTTAAAAGCTTTGATGTATCATTGTCTCATCTTTACATTGTTATTTTAGTTATTTACTCCTTTTAAACCTTCCAGGTTTGTAGTACATTTTTAACTGCTTTTTTTTCTTTTTACGATCTTGATTACTCTTGCTTCTTAAATCTTCCTACTACTGAGTTTCTTCTGATAAAGAAAATCACAACCCTTTGTCATTATTTCAAACAGTAGTTTATCATAGCAATGCTTTCAGATATATTGAATTATTACCAGTCAGATCTAAAACAGCAGGCGTTTCTACCAGTTTTATCCTTTTCTGGAGAGACATTTACTTGGAGGGCCGCCCCCCATCTCTTCCTATGCACATCTGGACTGGACTGCTTGTCACTAAGCAGCCCATTCTTCCTCCCTCCTTTGTCTTCCCCTCCTGTCTCCTTCTCTCCTTCTCCTCCTTTCTGTGTGTAGCACATGCACTTTATCTTGTTGAATGTTAGATTTTTTTTTTTGGTACTGGGAATTGAACCCAGAGGCATTCTATCTTCCAGTTACTCCCCCAGCCTGATTTTATTTCTTATTTAGAAACAGGGTCTTGCTAGGTTGATGGCAGTCTTACCACTTGCTGAGGCTGTCCTCGAACCTACGATCCTCCTGTCTCAGCCTCTCAAGTGCTGAATGTTAGGTTTTTGAGGGAAGTTTTCTTTTCTCTATAAAATGTTTCCACTAACTTGCTTTTCTCACTTTTTATTTGCTATTCCATTTATTTTTCATGTTAGAACCTTTCCTCAAAAATACTTGGTGATCCAAAGCTATCTACTCATGAGTAAAGGAAAGGGAGCAACTAAATGAAAAGCCATTTGGAAAGTCCTAATTGTATGAATGGGTATATCTGCTCTGAACTTTAGGGTGAGAAGGGTGAATTGTTTGTGGATAGACTCTTAGTTTAGATATTTCTGTTTCAATCAGATTCCCAGAAGAGTAGTATCCTCTCTGGAAGTCTAGTTGTTAGTGTTCTGGGAGAAGGCTGAAAGGCTTCAGGTTTACAGTTCTGGTCTGTTGTTTTTATATAATTTCCTTTTTGGGTATGGTGGGTCCATGTCCTCGGCTGTGTTTGGTGTCTTCCCCCTCCCTCATTTAGAGATTCTCTGTTTGGCACTCCTTATAGCATTTATTTCCAGGCTTTTTTTGAAATGGAATAGGGGTTCATCTGCTTTCCAGAGCTGAATTTTCCCCCCTATTGTATATTCCTTGTTCATGCCATTTTTAAGCTTTTTCTCGAAGGTATTGGTTGATCTCCAGCATAGTTTTAGTTTTATTACTTATCTTTAAGAACCTTAAAAATTTTGTAATTCTATATAAAAAATTGTTCATATTCCTGTCTGTCTGTCTGTCTGTCTTACTGGAGGTTGAACCCAGAGACATTCTACCTCTGAGTTACACCACCAGCCCTATTTTATTTTTTATTTGGGAACAACATCTTACTAATTTGCTGAGGCTGGCCTCAAACTCAAAACCTAATTGTAATATAAAGGAAGTAGTTTATAATAAAATAGTAGATATTTTAATGCGTAAGTGTTTTGGATATGGCTAAAGAGAAACAAAAATGCATCCACAAGTTTCTCAAATGCTTAGTAATTCTCTGCTATAGGGAACTGAAGAAAGCTCTATGAGCCAGGTGTGGTAGCCCACACCTGTAATCCCGGTACTTGGGAGGCTAAGACAGGAGGGTTGCAGGTTTGAAGCCAGTCTCAGCAACTTAGCAAGGCTCCCAGCACCTCAGTGAGGCCTGGTTTCAAAATAAAATAGGGCTGGGGAGGGTGGTGGTCTAGATTGGAGGTAAAATGCCCCTGGGTTCATTCTCTAGTACAAAAAAAAAAAAAAAAAAGTTAGTTCTATGAAACTTAATTGGTAGGTCATTTTCATGGTGACCTGAAGAGTTTAATTCAGACTTATGTATAATTTGGAGAAAACTCAAATTCTCTTTTGTATTCTTCATTTTCCTTTTTTATCATAAAAAATGGATTTGTAATTAACTTATAATATATGCATAGAACTTTAGTATTGAATATATTTGATGAGACAGCAGATTTCTGATGTCAGAAAGTATCCCTGTACCCCTTTCTAGTTAGTTCCTACTTTTCTCCCACCATTTTCTGATTTATATTACTAAAGGTTAATTTTGCCTAATTTATTACTTCATATATGTTGAATGAAACAGTGTGTACTCTTCTTTTTGAGAGTGAAAATGAAGGATATATCTGCTTAACATGTTTTTGAAACAAAACCTGTATTTTTAGTCTATCATTTTTTTATTGAGTAGTATTCTATTGTTTGACTCTACCAGAATTTGCTTACTAAGTTTTCGATAAGTATCTGGGTTGTTTATGATTTGAGGCTGTTACGATTATTTTGACTATTCTTGTACAAGTGTTTCTGTGAGCTTATGCGTGTGCGTGTGTGTGTGTGCGCGCGCGTGTGTGTGTGTGTGTGTGTGTGTGTGTGTGAGAGAGAGAGAGAGAGAGAAGAGTGAGTGAGTAAGAGAGACAGACAGACAGACAGACAGGGATTACTGGAGAGTAAACCCAGAGGTGTTCTACCACTGAGGTACACCCCAGCCCTTTTTATTTTGTATTTTGAAATGGTAACTTGCTAAGTTGCTGAGGTTGGCCTCGAACTTGCAGTCTTCCACTCTCAGCCTTTCCAACAACTAGGATTATAGGCATGTGTCACTGCACTCAGCTAACAGCTTCTTTATCATTTAGGCATAGCATTTATTTATTATTTATTCATTTATTTATTTAGGTACTGAGGATTGAACCCAGGGGTGCTCTACTACTGAGCTATATTCCTAGTCCCTTTTTATTTTTATTGTGAGAGTCTGACTAAATTGCCAGGGCTGGTCTGGATCTTACTATCCTCTTTCCTTAGTCTCCCTGCCTTTCTTTAGAATTCAGAATGCAGGGAAAAAGGAGGGGAAGTTAACTGACAATTCCCAAAGGGTAGACCACTAGTAAGATTCATGCAAATTTTTGGTCACTCCTTTTCAACTGTAGTTCTTTCTTTTGGTGCCTAAGATTTCTAAAACATTTTCTGGGTTCTGTTCTTTTTTTTTTTTGCGGTACTGGGGATTGAACCCAGGGGCATTCTACCTCCGAGCTATACTCCCAGCTTTTTTTTTTTTTTTTTTTTTTTTATTCTTTATTTTGAAACCGAGTCTCACTAAGTTGCAGAGGGCCTCACTAGGTTGCTGAGGCTGGCCGAGAACCCAGATCCTCCGGTCTCAGCCTCCTGAATGCAGGGATTACAAGCGTGCGCCACCACGCCCAGCTCTGGGTTCTGTTCTGAAAATGAGCTCAGTAGTTTTCTTTTTCATTTGGGTTCCATCCTTTTCCTTCATCCTGTGACATTTACTTGTCCTCCATTTGCCAAAATTTTGTTGACAAGTCATTTCTTTTACTATGATCTCTTCCTGTTACTTAAGAACATTTTAGTTGAGTTTTAGGACTGAGTAGAAATAAATGTCACAGCCGGGCGTTGTGGCGCATGCTTGTAATCCCGCATTCGGGAGGCTGAGACCGGAGGATCCAGGTTCGCGGCCAGCCTCAGCTGCCTAGTGAGGCACTCCGCAACTTAGCGAGACCCGGTTTCAAAATAAAGTATAAAAAATAGGGCTGGGGGTGTATCTCGGAGGTAGAATGCCCCTGAGTTGAATCCCCAGTACCGCAAAAAAAAAAAAAAAAAAAAAAAGTCACACACACATTTACCTTCTTTTGCTGGCAGTGTTAGTGAGATTCATTCTTGTGTCTTCAGCCAAGTTGTGGAGCACACTGCCAAATTTCAAGTACTAATAGATGCTTTTTTGTACTAATCATTGAGAATTTCTTTCTCCTCCCTACTTTTTCTCCCTCACAGTTGTTATCTGTGGATTAATAGCTTTCTCCTGTATATATGTTTATCATGAATGACTGGTTTTAAGGAAATTGGGATGTATCTTAAAATTGATGATGTGTTAATGTTTTTTTCTTTCAAATTGACACATAAAATAGTATGTATTGCTTTTAGAATACAGTAAAATATAAACATTCCAGTATGTATCTTGGTGATATGAACTTGAAGTCTATTTAATATGGTTCATTCAAAACCATAATACTAAAAACTTTATTTATTGGGCTAGATAGGTAACACCTGCATTTCTTGAGAATTAATTAATTTATTTATTTTATAGCAACATATGGTCTTTCTCACTTAGAATTGTTTCTGTTAGTAGAGAATGTTCAAAGTGGAGAGGTTAAGACATGGACAGTGAATTTATGAGTGTCTGAATTATAATTGTTAAACTGTTACTTTATAGAGAAAGTAAATCTACTCACAGTCATAAATACTGTTTGTATACAGGCATATCTGTTTTTATTAATCTAAATCCAAATAACCAAATTATGTCTTACTAGTCTTGTAATAAAAAAAGATACTTTGTTAAATTCATGTTCAGTTATGGTACCTCTTAGGCCTAATATTACTGAATTATATTAAAATTTTTTCCAGTTTTTTTTTTGTTGTTGTTGTTTTGTTTTTTTTTTTGCAGTACTGGGGATTTGAACTCAGGGGCATTTTACCTCCGAGTTATACCCCCAGCCCTATTTTTTATTCTTTATTTTGAATCTGGGTCTCACTAAGTTGCAGAGTGCCTCACTAGGTAGCTGAGGCTGTCCTCGAACCTGGATCCTTCGGTCTCAGCCTCCTAAATGCTGGGATTACAAGCGTGCTCCACCACGCCCGGCTTTTGTCAGGTGTGAATTTCATATTTTTTACTTGAACCTCCTCTACTCACTCATAATTGTGAAATTTGTTTCGTTTCTTTTTTCTTTTCCTTTGGTCTCTTAGCTCATTTAAGTAGAATTGACTTATAGTCATTCTTGTCCTATTTCTTGGCAGCCAGTATCTTTTTTTTTTCTTGGTGGTACTGGGGATTGAACCTGCAGGCAGTCTACCTCTGAGACATACCCCTAGCCTTATTTTATTTTTATTTTTATTTTTGTGGTGCTGGGGATTAAACCTGGAAACATTCTACCTCTGAGCTACACCCCTAGCCCAGGAAACAGGGTCTCACAAACTGAGAGCCTATGTTGCTAAGGCTGCCCTCCAACCTGCAATCCTTCTGTCTCAGCCTCCCAAGTACTGGGTTACAGGTGTGCGCCACTGCCCCCAGCTTCAATTTTGATTATTACTAACCTTATTCAAGGTTTTCCTAGTTTCAGAAAAGAAATTTGAATAACCTGTTCCTAATAGCACTACCTGACATATATTTTATCCATTTATATGGAAAACAAAAATGAAATGTTAGCATTGATACAACTTTCTTTGTTTACATGATTTGCTTAATTAGTGACTTCAGGAACCACCTAATCAGTTTCCCTGCTGGCCAAATGAGGAGGATGATTTTACTCTTTATTTGCATGTAACTGCTATATTTTGGTGGAAGGACTGACCTTTCTTCTCCTTCTTCTCTTTTTCTTTGCTCTTTATTTTGTTGAAATATTGAAACTTCAACTTTAGTTTTTTTTGCTGTGGTTTGTTTTCAAAGGTCATATGCAATGTTTTAAAACATTTTAATTATTACAGTTTCCATTTTAATCAAAGAAAATCTTATCTTTCAGAATATCTTAAAGTGAGGTCACATGACCCAGAGGAAGCTATTAGACATGATGTTATTGTGTCTATAGTTACTGCTGCTAAAAAGGATATTCTTCTGGTTAATGATCACTTACTTAATTTTGTGAGAGAGAGAACATTAGATAAACGGGTAAGTAGGAATAAATAATGATTAGTAGGGTTTTATTTTGATATTTGAAGCTTAATAGTATTTTGTTTTAAAATACTGAGTTTTTTCATAAGAGTTATAAATTGGTATTCAGTATCTGAAGCCTAAAGAAAACATTTTGTTTTATACGATATAAGAGAAATGAAAAACTAGAAAACTATACTGAATTTATATTATGGAAGCATTTTTATATTATAAAAGAGAACTTTGTTTTTCTTTTAAGTGGAGAGTACGCAAAGAAGCCATGATGGGACTTGCCCAGATTTATAAGAAATATGCTTTACAATCAGCAGCTGGAAAAGATGCTGCAAAACAGATATCATGGATCAAGGATAAATTGCTACATATATATTACCAAAATAGTATTGATGATCGGTAAGGACAATATATGTGTTGGTGATTTGGGGTATGATATAACTTCCTTTTTTTGGAACTGGAGATGGAACCCAAGGAACATTTGACCTCTGAGGCATAACTCCACCCCCTTTTTAATTTTGAAACAGGATCTCACCAGGCTCAGAAGGTGAAGGGTCATATGGTTTCTTTTATATGCAGAAGATAGGAAGTAATTGCGATACAAGAGGGACTTTGGATAATGGAGGTGAAACTCCAGTGGAGTGAGGGAGGTGGTCTAGGGGAAGATGAGGGGGAGGGAGAATTAATGAAGGAAACACTTCCATTGACATTATGTCCATATGTGAGAGTATCAATCCCAATATCCTGTATAGAGAAGGCAGGGAATGGGGAGAAAGCCCATGTGCTGTGTGCATGTGTCACAATGACTATGAACTACATTATCATGGGAGACTACAATGCACCAATTAAAGTATGTTAAAACAAAACCAGAATCTTGCTAAGTTGCTGAGGCTGGCCTCAAACCTGTTATTCTCCTGTCTCAACCTCCCAAGTATTGGGATTACATCTGGCATAATACAACTTCATGATCTGTTGGTTTATGTAGGCTCTTTTCTTTTCTTTGGTTCTTTCACTTTTTGTGAAACTTTAATTTCTAAGGCATTTAGAAGCCACACCAAAAACATCTCATAGAAACAAACAAGACCAACAGATAATTTGAGAATGAAACTAATCTATTAATTTTTTTTGTGTATGTGTGTGTGTGTGTGGTACCAGGGGATGGAACTCAGGTATCTTCTACGACCAGGCTATATCCCTAGACCTGTTTTATTTTTTATTTGGAAACAAGGTCTCACTAAGTTGCTGAGGCTGACTTCTAACCTGCCATCAGATCAACCTAGCCTCCCAAGTACTGGGATTACAAGCATGAACCACTACACCTGGGTTTATTAAAAAAATTATTTACCAGAGTGTCCAAACATTGTTTTAAAAAGTAACATTCTATCCATTTTTAAATTTTTATTTTCAAAAGTCACTACTGCTCATACATTCATTTTTTAAAAAAATCTATAATAATTCTGCCTTTATACATTAAATACTGGGCTAACAATAAAACAAGCACACAAATGCTTATGAATGATGGAAACCTGTGTTGCTGGCTGAATAAGTTATTACTGAAGCTGTATGGGTAGTCTACAGGCTGCTTTGTGATGTGAGACTGATGCTGCCCCTGCTGAGATACTATTTTCTTTGTAACTTTAAACTCCCTCTTTAGTTTTTACTGTAAGGTAAATGTGAATAATTTCCTTTCTACCAAAGCCACAGATGCAGCAACAATGTACATATGACTTTAGGGATGCTTATAGCTTTTACATTTGTTTTCATAAGCTGTTTTTAGCAGAGTAATATTTAAAAGTAGGAATGTATAAAGTTATAATTTTAATTTTGTTTCACAGATAATTGTGTTATGAGGATTCTCATTTTTTTTTTTTTTTTTAAATAGTACTGGGGATTAAACCCAAGGGCATTCTACCTCTGCGGTACCCCCCACCCCATTCCTATTTTATTTTTATTTTGAAACAAGGTCTCACTAAGTTGCTGAGGCTATCCTTGAACCTGAAATCCTCCTGTCTCAACCTCCCAAGCACTGGGATTACCAGTGTGCACCACCATGTCTGATCTGATTCTCAGTGTTTTTTTTCAAATATAATTAAAAGTAAACTTTATATTATAGATATTTTAAATAAAAATAATATCTACTCAAGGCGCAAAGGTTTATAAATTTATATAAAACCAAATGATCTATCAAAGGGTAGATCTTACGACTCTTATCCAGTTAGTAGTTAATAGAGCCATAAATCCTACTTAATAATCTAAATTGATTGTTAGTGGGATCCAAATGATTATGCCTGTAGCAGGTCAGAATGAGAAAAGATGCACTAGGTTGTAGTGAAATTTAAAGATTATAGAAACTGATAATCTTAGGGTTAACATCTAAGAAACTTTTCCATAAATTATAGTTTTTAAACTTTTTGAGTGGATGGCATTAGTGCACAAAGATTTATATTATGATTTGATAGTACCGTCCCCCCCCCCCCCTTTTTTTCTTCTTCTTTTTGAGGCAGTGACCTGATGCCCTCTCTCTGGTAGGGAAGTTGGGGCTGGTTGGGGGGAGGATTAGCAGCAGTTCCAGGCTCTTGAAGGAAGTGAGAAGACTTTTTTTTCATAGTATGAGGGATTAAACCCAGTGGCATTTTACATCTGATCTATACCCCCAGCTCTATTTTATTATTTTAGTTTGAAACAGGGTCTCACTAAGTTGCTGAGGCTAATCCTGAACCTGCGATCCAGCTTTCCGAGTACCAGGATTACAAGTGTGCGCACCATGCCCCACTAGGACTTTTTCTTAGTACTTTTAACCAGGTCTTTATTCATGATAATCACCGTGAAAATTCAAAAGAATCTCAAAAATTTCCTTCTAGCTTTGACATTCAGAGGGACCTGGTGTACTTTTTAGTTTTATTTAACCTTTTGTATGGAGCTGGGGATTGAACCCCAGGGCATTCTACCTCCTGGCCACAACTCTTTAACATTTATTTATATTGAAATAGAGTCTATGTTCCTGAAACTAGCCTGGAACCTTCAGTCATTCTCTCTCAGCCTTCCAAGTACTGAGATTATAGGTGGTGCCATCATGCCCAGTCCTGGTGTACTTTTTAAATCCCTTATTTTACTGTTAAGAAATTGAGTCCCTGATATACAACTTGCCGTAGTATATGAAGCAGCAGTTAGCTGGGTGTAGGGCTATTCTAGTATATTGAATCAAATCCTTTTTCTGAATCCTCTTGTTCAGAAAGAAGGCAGTGATTTGGAAATTTCATCTCCACTCAGGAGAGCAGGAACTTGTTCAGTTATGTGTTCTTTATGTATTTTGGAATTCATATACAAATTCAGTATATTTAAAAAGAATATGGTTCCTTCTTTGTTTTTTTGTAGATTACTCGTTGAACGGATCTTCGCTCAATACATGGTTCCCCACAATTTGGAAACTACAGAACGGATGAAGTGCTTGTATTACTTGTATGCCACACTGGATTTAAATGCTGTGAAGTATGTCTCAAAAATCAGACTACTCTTTTCCTCTTTTGCACTATATTGGATTTTATAGAAAAGAAACAAGTAGCCGTATTTGAAAATATAAACTATGTCATGTAAACATTGTTTAAAGGGTCAGTAACAATAAAATAGTTGAGTTTCTTTTTAGAAGATTTCATCATCAATATGAGATTAAGTAATTCAAAACAGTTAAATTCTAGATAGAGCCAGACATGGTGCCTGTGATCCCAGTAGTTGGGAAGTTCAGACAGGAGGGTCACAGGTTTGAGGTGAGCCTCAGCAACTTAGTGAGACCCTATTTCAAAAAAAGAGAAAAAAACATATATTTTAAAATAAGTAGTATATATAATAAATATATTTTTTATATATTTGTATATATGTATACATACACTCAGGCTAGGGATGTAGCTCAGGTAGAATGCCCCTGGGTTAAATCCCCAGTACCAAAAAAAAAAAATTATATTTATATGATTATGGTGGCATATGTCTGTATTCCCAGTACTTGAGAAGTTGAGACAGGAGAATTGCAGGTTCAAGACTAGCCTCAGCAATTTAGTCAGGTCCTCAGCAACTTAGCAAGACCCTATTACAAAACTTAAAAATAAGATAGGGCTGAGGGTCTAGCTCAGAGGTAGAATGCCCCTGGTTTAAATCCCCAGTACTTCACAGGAGGAGGGGAGGATAAAGCCAATTGACATAGAGTCTCTTAGGATTTGATTTCTTCTTGTTGCCGTCTTATGTTGTTGGTGTCTTAAGAAATGTGATGTTGCCTATCTTTTTTTTTTTTTTGCGGTACTGGGGATTGAACTCAGGGGCATTCTACCTCCGAGCTACACCCCCAGCCCTATTTTTTATTCTTTATTTTGAAACCGGGTCTCACTAAGTTGCGGAGTGCCTCACTAGGTAGCTGAGGCTGGCCGCGAACCCGGATCCTCCAGTCTCAGCCTCCCGAATGCTGGGATTACAAGCGTGCGCCACCACGCCCGACTTGATGTTGCCTATCTTTTGTTTTTTTTTGTTTGTTTGTTTTCCTTAAGGTGTTAGTATGATGAAAAACTAATATGAAAATATACCATATTTTCATATGGTATTAATTTAAATTATGATGTAGGACAGTATGGCACAAATTTTTGTGCTGTGTTCTTTCAACATATGTTAATCATTTAGCATAAGGTAAGCACAAATAAATTTTTATTACCATGTTACATTAAAAAAGTACCTTTGGGTGTCTGGAATAGGGAGTTGGCATTTGTTTATTTTTAATTTTATACTTTTATTGGTGAATTGGCACTTTAGACATGGAAAAGACATTGGTAATCTAATTGAATCATGTTGATGGTTAGAGAGAGGCCTTAGAAAGTGTAGACCCTTAATATTCCAGAATGTGGTTTAAAACTATTAAGATTAAATTGTCAGAAATTAGAGGTATAAAGAGCCATATATTTATCATTTTCATTTGTGTTTTTGCTTAATGGGACTCATGGTTTCATTTCTTCACTGGTAAAAATTATACTATAACTACTGTTATAAATAACTTTATGATATTGAAGACTCATTGCTTAATTCTAAGACTTGAATTTTCATTTTTTAAAAGGATGTATAAAGCTTTCTTTTCCTTTTAAAATAAATATTAGTGGAACTTGAAAATATATGTGGCTTATACAGAAATGTACATTTCATTTTTCTTTTTAAAATGATTTTACCAATTCATTGTAATTATACAGTACAGTGAGATTCAAAGTGATACATTTATCCTCACTATATTCCAGAGACTCAAATATGTGTTGTCCATGCCTGGTTTTAGTGCTATAATAGAAAAGTAGTGGCAGAGATACCCCATGGTTCTCCAAGCTTCAAATACTTCGTAAAAGGCCAGACTTTTACTTGCCAACACCCAGTTTAAGTGACATTTTTTTTCTGTTTTTGCCACATGATGAGCTGAATCAGAGAGGTTACTTAACCTGCATAGGTATACAACTAGTAGTAAGAGAGAGAGAGAGCCAGGTTTTGAAGTCATTCTATTTGGCTTCGAAACTTGTTTTCCCACTATATATAGTAAAAGATATCATAAGTATGTTCAATTTTATTATGTTGTAAAATTTTCTCTGTAGTGTAATGCACCATAAAAAAAAAAGATATGTCTAAGCCGGGTGTGGTGGCGCACGCTTGTAATCCCAGCATTTGGGAGGCTGAGACCGGAGGATCCAGGTTTGAGGCCAGCATCAGCTACCTAGTGAGGCACTCCGCAACTTAGTGAGACTCAGTTTCAAAATAAAGAATAAAAAATAGGGCTGGGGGT